>SJYQ01000181.1:521264-545901 GCA_006410935.1 Redunca redunca | reverse complement strand
ATGACTCAGAATTTAAACTTTCTTGGAGTATTTCATGTGAGTTTGAAAAGAAGGCATATCTTGCTATTTTATTGGATGAAGTAGTTCGTAGAGGTGAATTGTATGCAGTTAATTGATGTTGCTGCTGAGTTCAACTTTGTCCTTACTGATTTTCTGCTTGCTGGATTTGTTTATTTCTGAGGGAGGGATGATGAAGTCTCCAACTAATTCATTTTTCCTGCATTAAATTCTTAGATTTTTCCTCACATATGTTAATGCTCTATTGTTAGATTTATACGTACTAAGAATTATTATGTCTTCTTTGACAGTTGTCCACTTTATTTTTATGAATGCCTTTCTTTATCCCCTATAACTTTCCTTGATTTTAACTTGGCTCTGTGTAAAAGGAACGTTGCTTCTGTATTTTCCAATAATTAGTGGTACTGTTTGTAGTTCTTTCTCCATCCATTGACTCTTCATCTCCATGTGTCTTTATATTTTACTTGGGTTACTTGTAGATAGCATAGTGTTATGTCATGGCTTTTACCTATCTTTCAATTGATGAATCTTTTCACTGATATTTAAATTAGCTTTTGATACAGTTGATTCACATCTGCTACATTCATTACTGTTTTGTTTGTACCCTTGTTCTTTGTTCTTAATTTTATCTCCACACTTTTCTATCATTTGTGATTTGATTTTAATATTTTATATAGTTCAATTTCTCTCCTTGTCTATTAGCATATCATATATATATATATATTTTACTTTTTTTAGTAGTGTCCGTAGAGTTTGCTGTATACATTTGCAGCTAATCTAAGTCCACTTCAAATAACACTATACCACTTCACAATAATGTAAATATTATATAATCAAATAATACAGTTTCTTCCTTCAATCTCTAATATCATTACTGNGTTAGTCCTTTTATATACATCTGCACATGTGCACATATATATGAATACCTTGTTGCTGTTATTATTTTGTACTGTTACCTGTTAAATCAATTATGAATAAGAAAAGTAAATGAGTTCTGAGTTTTATTTTACCTTTGCTTAATCCTTCTTCATCATTCTTTCTTTATATAAATTCACTTTCTGACCTATTTTATTTTCCTTTTCTGTAAAGATTTTTTAACCTTTTTTGCATGTCAGGTTTATTGGTAACAAATGTCCTGTTTTATTATCTAACAAGTGTTTATTTTTCCTTTATTTTTGAAGGATAATTTCTCAAGGCACAAATTCTATGTCATTTTTTTTCTTCTCTCAACACTAAATATTTTACTCCCATCTTGTCTTCATTTGTAAGTTTTCTGAAGAAAAGTTGGATATCATTCTCATCTTTTCGCCTCAGTGTGCTCAGTTGCTCAGTCATGTTTTTCCCACGGACTGCAGCCTGCCAGGCTCCTCTGTCCATAGGATTTCATAGGCAAGAATACTGGAGTGGGTTGCCACTTCCTCCTCCAGGGGATCTTCACAACCCAGGGATTGAACCCCCATATCTTGTGTTCCCCAACTTGGCAGGCAGAGTCTTAACCACTGTCCTTTGGAAACCCCACATTAACAAACTGAAGAATAAAAACCATGTGACCATCTCAATAAAAGCTTTTGATAAAATCAATATCAATTTATGATAAAAACTCTCCAGAAAATGGGTATAGAGGGAACCTACCTCAACATAATAAAGGTCATATATGACAGACCTACAGCTAACATCATTCTATAGGTTGGGTTTTTTTCCCTCTGGCTTCTTTCAGATTTTGTTCATATTCTACAGTTTGAAAGTACCATGCCTAGGTGTAGGGTGTTTGACATCATCTTTTCTGTAGTCTGGGATCTGAGTTTCCTGGAACTTTTGATTTGTGTCTGACGTTAATTTGGGAGAAAATATCAGTTATCATTGTTTCAAATATTTCTTCTGATCCTTTCTTTTTTCTTCTTCTAGTACTCTCATTATATGTGTATTATACCTTTTGTATTTGTTCTACAGTCTGATAATATTCTGTTGTTTTTTTTTTTCAGTTTTTATTCACTTTGCTTTTGGTTTTTGACAATTCTATTGATAGATATTCAAGTTCAGAAAAATTTTTCAGCTGTGTTGACTTTACTAAAAAGCCCATCAAAAGCATGCTTCATTTCTGTTACAGTGTTGTATTTTTCTTCCCTCTAGCATTTCATTTTGATTCTTTTTTAGGTTTTCCTTTACTTTGCTTACATTGCTCATCTGTTCTTACATGTTGTCTACTTTCCCTTAGACCCCTTAGCATATTAGTTATAGTAGTTTTAAAATCCAGTGTAACAGTTTCAGCATCCTGCTATGTCTGGTTCCAATGCATGCTTGGTCTCTTCAAATTGCATTTTATGCCTTTTTTTATATCATGTAGTTTTGTTGTTTTTTTCCTGAATACATCAAACATGATGTACTACAATGAAGATACCAGTTTCTTGCTTCAGATGGTCTTTATTTGATAGTTCAGTTCAGTTCAGTCGCTCAGTCGTGTCCGACTCTTTGAAACCCCATGAATCATAGCATGCCAGGCCTCCCTGTCCATCACTATCTCATGGAGTTCACTCAGACTCACGTCCATCGAGTCGGTGATGCCATCCAGCCATCTTATCCTCTGTCATCCCCTCTTCCTCCTGCCCCCAATCACTCCCAGCATCAGAGTCTTTTCCAATGAGTCTACTCTTCGCATGAGGTGGCCAAAGTACTGGAGTTTCAGCTTTAGCATCATTCCTTCCAAAGAAATCCCAGGGCTGATCTCCTTTAGAATGGACTGGTTGGATCTCCTTGCAGTCCAAGGGACTCTCAAGAGTCTTCTCCAACACCACAGTTCAAAGGCATCAATTCTTTGGCGCTCAGCTTTCTTCACAGTCCAACTCTCGCATCCATACGTGACCACTGGAAAAAACATAGCCTTGACTAGATGGACCTTTGTTGGGAAAGTAATATCTCTGCTTTTCAATATTCTATCTAGTCCCCCCGAAAGAAATGTTAGAATGATAAAAATGTATTATTGTTCCACAAATTCAACAATGAAAAAAAAAAACTATGCATGTATACAAATACTAAGATGCTTACCTAGGAATGATAATGACATTTTAAAGTATTATATAACAGGGAGTTGTTTTTAATACAAAATTGCAAATTCATTTCATTTATATATAAAATAAATGTTTTTAATCAGTCACTATGTACCAATTAATTTATTCTAGGCACTTCTAACATACAAAAAATAAATAGAATCACTGTTCATAAGGCATTTATATTCTAGTGATTTACTGTAATATTTTTGCAAATTTTTATGCAGTTAAAAAGATACTATATTTGTAATATTAACTTAAAGTATAAATAATATGTCTTAAACTATTTCTGAATATGTAATATATGTGGAAGTAGACTAGTAACTCGGAGAAAGCAATGGCACCCCACTCCAGTACTCTTGCCTGGAAAATCCCATGGACAGAGGAGCCTGGTAGGCTGCAGTCCGTGGGGTCGCGAAGAGTTGGACACGACTGAGCGTCTTCTCTTTCACTTTTCACTTCACGCGTTGGAGAAGGAAATGGCAACCCACTCCAGTGTTCTTGCCTGGAGAATCCCAGGGACGGAGGAGCCTGGTGGGCTGCCGTCTATGGAGTTGTACAGAGTCGGACACGACTGAAGCAACTTAGCAGCAGCAGCAGCAGCAGCAGCAGCAGCAGCAGCAGACTAGTAACTTCCTGAGCTCAAGAACTGTGCATCATCACATTCAAGCAAAGTTGCTTCAGACCAACCTGGAACACCACTGGAGGAGCAGTGCAGTGTTTGGGAACTGACTCTGCTGCTTGCCTTGACACATTATTTTAAGTTTGTATAGCATCAGTTTTCTATATGTAAAACATGCATATTTTAAGATTCTATCTTAAAATACAATGTGAATAATTTATTCTATGTAAAACATAAACAACAGTGCCTGACAAGTAGTAAGCGCCATGTACATACTTGTTAGAATCATTCTATGTGTGGGGACAGAGCTAAACACCAGATTCTGGGCCCATGGTTTTATGCTTGCTTTGAAAGCAAGGCATGGCACTTGATAATGGCTTAACACTAAATGGATTAGGAGGGTTTAGTAAAGATGTTGGTGTATCCTGGGTATAGCTCGTGTGTGTAGGTTTTATACATATATATCCATATATAGTCTGTGTTGCCCTTTATGCCTGTTTGGTTTCTCAATTTCTGTGCCTCTGAATTCTTTACTTCATGCCATCTACCTTATCCTGGCTTTGGCAAAGGAAGTTTCAAAAGGAAAAACTGAACAACCACAATACATAATGATTAACAGTTATTCCTACTTCATTTGTACATAAAAATGACACATATAATTTGTATTTTCTGCATTCACAAGAAAGATTTGAACTGAGGATAGAAATTTTTAGTTAGAACAAACCATTAATGAAACAAAATATTGCCAAATGTTTAACTTGCATAATAAGTTTTATTGGTGGCATCACAGTTCCAATTTTTTAAATCCATGAAATAGTACATAGTAACTACAATATTCTGTTGGCAAATATATTATGATGATAATGGATTTTATTTTCTTATAATGCTCGACTAATGAAACAGTCTTAGAGACAGTTTTAAGACTCTCTTCATGATAGGAATTTATTTTCTATAACATTGAAATTAAATTTTTATTAAGAAAATTGTTTCCTTTACCTCTTTATCAATATAAAACTTACATAATACAAAATTCACTTGTTTGAAGTACATAATTTAATGGTTTTAATAGATTCACAAGGTGTGCAACCATTGCCACATTCTCATTTTAGACCACTCTGAACACTCCCAGAACATGTGATAACAGTCACTCTTCATCTCCCCTGACCCTAGTTCCACAGCCCCAGGGAGCCACTAAGCTACTTTCTATCTAATAGATTTTCTTTTACATTTTCATGTGAGTCATATCAGTGAACTCATATAATATGTGGTCTTTTGGGCCACTTTTTTTAACTTAGTAAGATAAAAACTTCTGGGATTAAAAAATTGTTCTTATAAAAGAAAAACGTGTTCATTTATATACACACACATACAATCAAATTCTATTATGCAAAGAAAGCAGTTATTTTCTGGCCATATCATATTTGATCATTTTCCATGTCTTATAAGTATAAACTCTATTGACTATAATAGTTTTGTTACACTGAACTCTTGATTATTCAGACTAATAGAAGTTAACTGCAGCATAGCTAATGTTCAGGTCATGTACATTTACCTTTGGGATGTACCGTATGTTGTTTCAGCAGCCTGTTTGCTTGACTAACAGTGTTCAATTAGAGTAATATCAAAATTACTTGAATTCCCCTTGTATATAACAACTAGAAGCAGACAGAGATGGATATGAAGTATCATGTCAAACAAAAGTCAGCCTAAGATTAAAGCCTCACTATAATCCATAATGTGAACAATCCAAAACAGATAAATAATTTGACTGTTTATTATACATAGAAAAGCACAGACAATATAATTAATTATTTTTATGGTTATTTTATAACCAAGAGAATATTCTTTTGGGGAATCCATTTATATAATGAGGTCTTTGTGGAAATATGGTAAAATTAATTCTCCTAGATGGAATTAATAATTATAATAGTAATGATACAGCTAACATTTATTGAATACTTACTTGTCCTAGGAACAGTTCTAAGGGATTCATATACATTCATTAATATTTTGCTTACCACAACACTATGAGGCTCAAAGAGGAGTTTATTGCCTATGAAACCTTGCAGACATTACTAGATGTACCATCCATTTTTCTTATTTTAATTTTATACTTTGACTCTCAGTGTGTTTTTGACATAGGATAATTGAATTATTAACATTATTTTCACCAGTGAAAAAAAGCTACTTTTCCTTGCACCCATAAAACTCTGGTGGCTCCTATGGTAAAGAATCTGCCTGCAGTGTAGGAAACCTGGGTTCAGTCCCTGGATTTGGAAGACTCCCTGGAGAGAGTGGCTACCCACTCCAGTAATCTGGCCTGTAAGATTCCATGGACTGTTTAGTCCGTGGGGTCAGAAAGAGTCAGACAGGACTAAGCAACTTTCACTTTCATAAAACTCTATTTCCTATTGAAAGAAACATGGATTTCACGACAAGAAGATCAGGAGTGAACAGTCCTAGTCCAATAAGATCCTTATTGAAATATAAAATACTTTAAAAACTCTCTTAATAAAGAAAATGATATCTCAGTGCATTTTTTGGGGACTGGGTAAGGCACATGGGATCTTCGTAGTTCCCTGACTAATGATCATACCCACACCCTCTACAGGGGAAGTCTGGAGTTTTAACCACTGGACCACCAGGGAAATTCCTTAGTCACATGTTTTTAATCTTGATTCCATTAATCTTAGGTTTTCTGAGCTAGCAAAAAATTTTTTCTTCTTAAATGCTAGTCAAATGCTTTCATTTTAGCAGAGTTGGGGATGGTTTGAAATATTTTTTTTAATGGCTCAATATTGCTCAATCAAATAAAAAAAAATGTATGACTAAGAATTATAGTTAACCTTGAGTAAGAAAGACAAGGAGTACAAAGATGTGATTGCAGCTGAGAATCCACTAACCCACAAAATTATGGGTCACCTAACACAAATTGTTGGAGAAGGCAATGGCACCCCACTCCAGTACTCTTGCCTGAAAAATCCCATGCATGGAGGAGCCGGGTGGGCTGCAGTCCATGGGGTCGCTAAGAGTCGGCACGACTGAGCGACTTCACTTTCACTTTTCACTTTCACGCATTGGAGAAGGAAATGGCAGCCCACTCCAGTGTTCTTGCCTGGAGAGTTCCAGGGATGGGGGAGCCTGATGGGCTGCCGTCTATGGGTCGCATAGAGTCAGACACGACTGACGTGACTTAGCAGCAGCAACACAAATTGTATTTTCCTCAGTTAGATTTTCACCCTTAACAGAGACAAGTGCTCCCATTCAGTATATTCTTATTCAATTTTTATATTACTAAAACAATAGAAGAATGCAAGTATACTTTAGTAAATATGATTTGCTATGTAGATATCTATTTATATATAATACAGTAGATAGTTTAATAAATCATGCATTTCATGATATCTATAAAAATAGAACACTTGAAACTAAATTGAAGCTAATTAGCCATATCAACACTATGTCTGTTTGTTTAACACCTAAGAACTGGGAGCATATCTTTAGAATATAATGTCATAAAGAGCTAAATTTTGAAATTACTTTGATATTATTATCTAAAATTAGCAAGTAGTGAGAAACAATAGCTAGAAATAATTTTGTTAAATTCTCTTTGAGCAATGGTATGTAGCTAGCTGAAAGAATTATTTCTAAATATTTCTTTTTAACCAGAATCTGAACTATAATTCAGTAAGGTACAAGGAATTATCAGTAATGAGAAAATATCCACCAATGGATTCCATTTTATAAAGTTGCAAAGTATGTGATATTGATAAAGTATTTATTTCTCTATATATGTATTCCTAATGACAAATAACTTACATAAAATATCAGTTTCCAATTCATATATATGTATGTGTGTAGTGTGTGTAAGTTTTGTGTGTTAGTAAAGCCTTTAAATAAGCAGCACAGACGTGATGTTTAAAACAAACTTTTGTTTTTTTATTTTTTAAATTAAATTTATTTATTTTAATTGGAGGCTAATCACTTTACAATATTGTATTGAATAAACTTTTGCAGGCACCATTCTCATAATGTGTTTCTTCTTTATTAGTCATTAAGGAATTTTTAAATGAGTAGTTAATGCTAGAATGCTTGGAAGTGACACTTTCTGCAAAAATAGTGACATATCAATTCAGTTGAGTCACCATCAAATCCTAGATAGTAGCACAGAACAATATGGTTAAGTAACTTGAAATTATTACTTTTTTCAATTGGTAAGGAAAATACACAATTTAATAACATAGAGAAATATGGAAACCGAGTAAAATATTTTATTAATCTGGGAAATGCAAATTAAATATATAAAACATTGTTTGTAAATAGCATGGATAATACATATTATAAAATAAATTTGTCTCTTGTCAATGGAAATATGTCTGTTTCCAAGAGTAATTTAAATATGAATGTGCCTATTACACTAGTATATGATAAGGAATATCATATAGGGATATACTTAGGATTAGTTTTTTAGTTCTCTCAGAAAAATAACAGTTATTCTGTCCCATGGGGAGAGACAGAACTCTTCTCTAGGTTTCCCCATGATATTTGGGTAGAAGAGAAATAAGATTGTATAGGGAAACAGTTGGATTTGGATCCCAGGCACTTATAAGATGGGAGAAATAATATTATGATTAATGTTTTTAGAATGACAACTATATACAAAGCATTATGCTCATTGTTTTATATGCCTTAAATCAAAACTCAGCTTCACTGAAGAGAATCCAATTTCATAATAGAAGGATTCATGCTGTTCTAACTCTGTTGTTTATTAATTCATAAAGAAGAAGGAATTAGCTTATATGGCAGTGAATCATGTTTTGACTGGATCAAGTATAGGAAGATAAAAGCACCAGAACCTAAAAACTAAACTGAAAATAACTATACCATGTGAGATCTGAAGGAAGATAATTTCAAAGTAAGTTATAACTTTACAAGAGTAGACTCTTTACATTTATTGAATATTAAACAGTGCTTACTGGCAAATGTTTAAAACACTAAATCTTATTTTAAAACCTCTGGAAACTATAAGATACTCTGTAGACATTTGCTTTTTACACATGTTAATTAATAACTGGTTTGGTGGCTCAGAGGTTAAAGCGTCTGCCTGCAATGCAGGAGACCTAAGTTTGATCCCTAGGTTGGTAAGATACCCTGGAGAAGGAAATGGCAACCCACTCCAGTATTCTTGCCTGGAGAATCCTATGGATGGAGGAGCCTGATGGGCTACAGTCCACCGGGTTGCAAAGAGTCAGACACGACTGAGCGACTTTACTCTCACTGTCATAATATGTATACAATCTAATGTATTGAGTGAATGGAATAAAGCATTTCTGTAATGTGAAACATCATAATCCAATACAGCTTTTCCTTACCAACCAGTTTATTCTCTCAATTATTATCACTTAGAGGACACTAAGATCTTGAATTTGGTCTTAATAAATAAGGATATGATAGAGTGAAAATAAAAATTTAATTGATAGCAAACCTCTCTATAAACATAAAGAATAGACATAGATTGAAATATAGATTTGCAAAGCATGAGCATAAACAGAAGATGGCATTTTTAAATAATGGAATGCACACTGCAAATTTAAATGCTCTTTTATAGTAACAGAAGATATAGTAATGTACAATGTTTATGCCTTTTCCTATCGTTTCAAAGATAGTGAGTTACAGATGTACACATAAACTTCAGTATTCAGTTTAGTTCAGTTCAGTCGCTCAGTCATGTCTGATTCTTTGCGACCCCATGAACCTCAGCACGCCAGGCCTCCCTATCCATCACCAACTCCCGGAGTCTACCTAAACCCATGTCCATCAAGTCAGTAAGGCCATCCAACCATCTCATCCTCTATTGTCCCCTTCTCCTCCTGCCCTCAATCTTTCCCAGCATCTGGGTCTTTTCAAATGAATCAGCTCTTAACATCACGTGGCCAAAGTATTGGAGTTTCAACTTCAACATCAGTCTTTCCAATGAAAACCCAGGTCTGATCTCCTTTAAGATTGACTGGTTAGATCTCCTTGCAGTCCAAGGAACTCTCAAGAGTCTTCTCCAGCACCACAGTTCAAAAGCATCAATTCTTCAGCACTCAGCTTTCTTTATAGTCCAACTCTCACATCCATACATGACTACTGGAAAAACTATAGCTTTGACTAGACGAACCTTTGTTGGCAAAGTAATGTCTCTGCTTTGTTCCATGTCCAGTTCTAACTGTTGCTTCCTGACCTGCATACAGGTTTCTCAAGAGGCAGGTAAGGTGGTCTGGTATTCCCATCTCTTTCAGAATTTTCCACAGTTTGTTGTGATCCACACAGTCAAAGGCTTTAGTATAGTCAATAAAGCAGAAATAGATGTTTTTCTGGAACTCTCTCGCTTTTTTGATGATCCGGCGGATGTTGGTAATTTGATCTCTGGTTCCTCTGCCTTTTCTACGACCAGCTTGAACATCTGGAATTCATGGTTCATGTATTGCTGATGCCTGGCTTGGAGTTAAACTTCAGTATAACAGATCCTTGTTGTGTCTATAACAATATTGTATGAGTGTAGTTAACCCTTGATTATATACATAGACATTTTTCATAGTCAATTTTAAATTTGGTCCTTAGATATTTAGTCCTTAGATATTTCTAAACATGGAATACATTTCTGGCATGCCTATCCCTAATTCCTGACTTGTCTAGGCTTAGAAACTACAAAGCAATTCAGAATTACCAAAGCAAAGCACAATTCAGTGCAGTTCAGTGCAGTGTCCTACTCTTTGCAACCCCATGACTTGCAGCACGCCAGGCCTCCCTGTCCATCACCATCTCCCGGAGTTCACTCAGTCTTGCGTCCATCAAGTCAGTGATGCCATCCAGCCATCTCATCCTCGGTCATTCCCTTCTCCTCCTGCCCCCAGTCCCTCCCAGCATCAGAGTCTTTTCCAATGAGTCAACTCTTTGCATGAGGTGGGAAAGTACTGGAGCTTCAGCTTTAGCATCATTCCTTCCAAAGAAATCCCAGGGCTGATCTCCTTCAGAATGGACTGGTTGGATCTCCTTGCAGTCCAAGGGACTCTCAAGAGTCTCCTCCAACACCACAAAGGCATCAATTCTTCGGCACTCAGCCTTCTTCACAGTCCAACTCTCACATCCATACATGACCACAGGAAAAACCAAAGCCTTGACTAGACGGACCTTTCTGGGCAAAGTAATTTCTCTGCTTTTGAATATGCTATCTAGGTTGGTCATAACTTTTCTTCCAAGGAGTAAGTGTCTTTTAATTTCGTGGCTGCGGTCATCATCTGCAGTGATTTTGGAGCCCCCAAAAATAAAGTCTGACACTGTTTCCACTGTTTCCCCATCTATTTCCCATGAAGTGATGGGACCAGATGCCATGATCTTCGTTTTCTGAATGTTGAGCTTTAAGCCAACTTTTTCACTCTCCTCTTTCACTTTCATCAAGAGGCTTTTTAGTTCTCTTCAGTTTCTGCCATAAGGGTGGTGTCATCTGCATATCTGAGGTTATTGATATTTCTCCTGGCAATCTTGATTCCAGCTTGTGCTTCTTCCAGCCCAGCATTTTTCATGATGTAAACTGCATATAAGTTAAATAAGCAGGGTGACAATCTACAGCCTTAACGTATTCCTTTTCCTATTTGGAACCAGTCTGTTGTTCCATGTCCAGTTCTAACTGTTGCTTCCTGACCTGCATTTAGGTTTCTCAAGAGGCATGTCAGGTGGTCTGGTATTCCCATCTCTTTTTGAGAATTTTCCACAGTTTATGCTGATCCACACAGTCAAAGGCTTTGGCATAGTCAATAAAGCAGAAATAGATGTTTTTCTGGAACTCTCTTGCTTTTTCCATGATCCAGTGGATGTTGGCAATTTGATCCCTTTTCTAAATCCAGCTTGAACATCTGGAAGTTCACGGTTTGCATATTGCTGAAGCCTGGCTTGGAGAATTTTGAGCATTGCTTTACTAGTGTGTGAGATGAGTGCAATTGTGCAGTAGTTTGAGCATTCTTTGGCATTGCCTTTCTTTGGGACTGGAATGAAAACTGACCTTTTCCAGTCCTGTGGCCACTGCTGAGCTTTCCAAATTTGCTGGCATATTGAGTGCAGCACTTTCACAGAGTCATCTTTCAGGATTTGAAATAGCTCAACTGGAATTCCATCACCTCCACTAGCTTTGTTCATAGTGATGCTTTCTAAGGCCCACTTGACTTCACATTCCAGGATGTCTGGCTCTAGATGAGTGATCACACTATCGTGATTATCTGGGTCATGAAGATCTTTTTTGTACAGTTCTTCTGTGTATTCTTGCCACCTCTTAATATCTTCTGCTTCTGTTTGGTCCATACCATTTCTGTCCTTTATCAAGCCCATCTTTTCATGAAATTTTCCCTTGGTATCTCTAATTTTCTTGAAGAGATCTCTAGTCTTTCCCATTCTGTTGTTTTCCTCTATTTCTTTGCATTGATCTCTGAAGAAGGCTTTCTTATCTCTTCTTGCTATTCTTTGGAACTCTGCATTCAGGTGCCTATATCTTTCCTTTTCTCCTTTTCTTTTCACTTCTCTTCTTTTCACAGCTATTTGTAAGGCCTCCTCAGATAGCCATTTTGCTTTTTTGATCCCTGTCTCCTGTACAGTGTCACGAACCTCCGTCCATAGTTCATCTGACACTCTATCTATCAGATCTAGTTCCTTAAATCTATATCTCACTTCCACTGTATAATCATAAGGGATTTGATTTAGGTCTTACCTGAATGGTCTACTTTCTTCAATTTCAGTCTGAATTTGGCAATAAGGAGTTCATGATCTGAGCCATAGTCAAAAGTGCAAAATCTGCCATTTGGTATTATCTCTATACTTCTCCCTACATTAGCAGAAAATTGAATTGATGCATATTGCTGACTCTTCCAGAATTGTAATTTCAGCATAACCGAGTGATTTCATGGTTATATTAGCCAGTTGGCTTGAACGTTTTATAGTAAATAAATAGTGTCACTATCAATTATTTTGTCATTATCCACCCTCTTACCTGATAAAATCATAAAGTCTTATATGAGTGGGAACCCCTGATATGGTGCTAATTTACCTCATGAAAAAACTGAAATTCACAGGCTAGCATCCATGAATGACTAAAGTACAGCTTGTAAGTTACAGATCTAAAAATAATTCAGTTCTTCCCACATTCCTGTACTTCATTCAACACTGCTATATTTAAAATAGATAATCAACAAGGACCTATTGAATAGCACAGGATATTCTGTCCATTATTCTGTAATAACCTAAATGGGAAAATATTTGAAAAATAATAGATACATGTATATGTATAACTGAAACACTTTGCTGTACACCCAAAACTAGTACAGCATTGTTAATCTTTTTTTTTTTTTACTTTATTTTACTTTACAATGCTATATTGGTTTTGCCATACATCAACATGAATCCACCATGGGTGTACATGAGTTCCCAATCCTGAACCCCCCTCCCATCTCCCTCCCCCTACCATCTCTCTGGGTCATCCCAGTGCACCAGCCCCAAGCATCCTGTATCCTGTATCAAACCTAGACTGGTGATTCGTTTCTTACATGATAGTATACATGTTTCAATGCTATTCTCCCAAATCATCCCACCCTCTCCCTCTCCCACAGAGTCCAAAAGTCTGCTCTATACATCTGTGTCTCTTTTGCTGTCTCCCATATAGGGTTATCGTTACTATCTTTCTAAATTCCATATATATGTGTTTGTATACTGTATTGCTGTTTTTCTTTCTGGCTTACTTCACTCTGTATAATCGGCTCCAGTTTCATCCACCTGATTAGAACTGATTCAAATGTATTCTTTTTAATGGCTGAGTAATACTCCATTGTGTATATGTACCACCGCTTTCTTATCCATTCATCTGCTGATGGACATCTAGGTTGCTTCCATGTCCTGGCTATTATAAACAGTGCTGTGATGAACATTGGGGTACATGTGTCTCTTTCTATTCTGGTTTCCTCGGTGTGTCTGCCCAGCAGTGGGATTGCTGGGTCATAAGGCAGTTCTATTTCCAGTTTTTTAAGGAATCTCCACACTGTTCTCCATCGTGGCTGTACTAGTTTGCATTCCTACCAACAGTGTAAGAGGGTTCCCTTTTCTCCACACCCTCTCCAGCATTTATGGCTTGTAGATTTTTGGATCACAGCCATTCTGACTGGCATGAGATGGCACTTGATTGTGGTTTGATTTGCATTCCTCTGATAATGAGTGATGTTGAGCATCTTTTCATGTGTTTGTTAGCCATCTATATGTCTTCTTTGAAGAAATATCAGTTTAGTTCTTTGGCCCATTTTTTGATTGGGTCGTTTATTTTTCTGGAATTGAGCTGCAGGAGCTGCTTGTATATTTTTGAGATTAATTTTTTGTCAGTTGCTTTGTTTGCTATTATTTTCTCCCATTCCGAAGCCTGTCTTTTCACCTTGCTTATAGTTTCCTTTGTTGTGCAAAAGCTTTTAAGTTTAATTAGGTCCCATTTGTTTATTTTTTCTTTTATTTCTAGTATTCTGTGAGGTGGGTGATAGAGGATCCTGCTGTGATTTACGTCAGAGAGTGTTTTGCCTATGTTTTCCTCTAGGAGTTCCATAGTTTCTGGTCTTACATTTAGATCTTTAATCCATTTTGAGTTTATTTTTGCGTATGGTGTTAGAAAGTGTTCTAGTTTCATTCTTTTACAAGTGGCTGACCAGTTTTACCAGCACCACTTGTTAAAGAGATTATCTTTTCTCCATTTTATATTCTAGCCTCCTTTGTCAAAGATAAGGTGTCCATAGGTGTGTGGATTTATCTCTGGGCTTTCTATTTTGTTCCATTGATCTATATTTCCATCTTTGTGCCAGTACCATACTGTCTTGATGACTGCAGCTTTGTAGTAGAGCCTGAAGTCAGGCAGGTTGATTCCTCCAGTTCCATTCTTCTTTCTTAAGATTGCTTTGGCTATTCGAAGTTTTTTTTGTTTTTCCATACAAATTGTGAAATTATTTGTTCTAGTTCTGTGAAACATACCATTGGTAGCTTGATAGGGATTTCATTGACTCTATATATTGTTTTGGGTAGTATACTCATTTTCACTATATTGATTCTTCGAATCCATTATCATGATATATTTCTCCATCTATTTGTGTCCTCTTTGATTTCTTTCACCAGTGTTTTATAGTTTTCTATATACAGGTCTTTTGTTTCTTTAGGTAGATATATTCCTAAGTATTCTATTCTTTTCGTTGCAATGGTGAATGGAATTGTTTCCTTATTGTTTCTCTTTCTGTTTTTTCATTATTAGTGTATAAGAATGCAAGGGATTACTCTTTGTTAATTTTATATCCTGCAACTTTACTATATTCATTGTTCAGCTCTAGTAATTTTCTGGTTGAGTCTTTAGGGTTTTTTATGTAGAGGATCATGTCATCTGCAAACAGTGAGGGTTTTACCTCTTCTTTTCCAATATGGATTCCTTTTGTTTCTTTTTCTGCTCTGATTGCTGTGGCCAGAACTTCCAAAACTATGTTGAATAGTAGTCGTGAGAGTGGGCACCCTTTTCTTGTTCCTGACTTGAGGGCAAATGCTTTCAATTTTTCACCATTGAAGATAATGTTTGCAGTGGTTTTGTCATATATAGCTTTTATTATGTTGAGGTATGTTCCTTATATTCCTGCTTTCTGGAGGTTTTTATCATAAATTGTTGTTAAATTTTGTCTAAGGCTTTCTCTGCATCTATTGAAATAATCATATGGTTTTTATCTTTTAGTTTGTTAATGTGGTCTATTACATTGAGTGATTTATGGATATTGAAGAATCGTTGCATCCCTGGGCTAAAGCCCACTTGGTCATGATGTATGATATTTCCAATATGTTGTTGGATTCTGTTTACTAGAATTTTGTTAAGAATTTTTGCGTCTATGTTCATCATTGATATTGGCCTGTAGTTTTCTTTTTTTGTGGCATCTTTGTCATGTTTGGTATTAGGGTGATGGTGGCCTCATAGAATGAATTTGGAAGTTTATCTTCCTCTGCAATTTTCTGGAAGAGTTTGAGTAGGATAGGTGTTAGCTCTTCTCTAAATTTTTGGTAGAATTCAACTGTAAAGCCGTTTGGACCTGGGCTTTTGTTTGCTGGAAGATTTCTGATTACAGTTTCAATTTCCATGCTTGTGATGGGTCTGTTAAGATTTTCTATTTCTTCCTGGTTCTGTTTTGGAAAGTTGTCATTTTCTAAGAATTTGTCCATTTCTTCCAAGTTGACCATTTTATTGGCATATACTTGCTGATAGTAGTCTCTTATGATCCTTTGTATTTCTGTGTTGTCTGTTGTGATCTCTCCATTTTCATTTCTAATTTTGTTGATTTGATTCTTCTCCCTTTGTTTCTTGATGAGTCTCGCTAATGGTTTGTCAATTTTATTTATCTTCTCAAAGAACCAGCTTTGGGCTTTGTTGATTTTTGCTATGCTCTCTTTTGTTTCTTTTGCATTTATTTCTGCCCTAATTTTTAAGATTTCTTTCCTTCTACTAACCCTGGGGTTCTTCATTTCTACCTTTTCTAGTTGCTTTAGGTGTAGAGTTAGGTTATTTATTTGACTTTTTTCTTGTTTCTTAAGGTAAGCCTGTATTGCTATGAACCTTCCTCTTAGCACTGCTTTTACACTGTCCCATAGATTGTGGGTTGTTGTGTTTTCAGTTTCATTCATTCCTATGCATATTTTGATTTCTTTTTTGATTTCTTCTGTGATTTGTTGGTTATTCAGCAGTGTGTTATTCAGCCTCCATATGTTGGGATTGTTAATAGTTTTTCTCCTGTAATTGACATCTAATCTTACTGCATTGTGGTCAGAAAAGATGCTTGGAATGATTTCAATTTTTTGAATTTACCAAGGCTAGATCTATGACCCAGGATGTGATCTATCCTGGAGAAGGGTCCATGTGCACTTGAGCAAAAAGTGAAATTGATTGTTTTGGGGTGAAATGTCTTATGGATATCAATTCTAACTGGTCTATTGTATCACATAAAGTTTGTGTTTCCTTGTTAATTTTCTATTTAGTTGATCTATCCATAGGTGTGAGTGGGGTATTAAAGTCTCCCACTATTATTGTGTTATTGTTAATTTCCTCTTTCATACTTGTTAGAATTTGTCTTACATATTGTGGTGTGCCTATGTTGGATGCATATATATTTACAATTGTATCTTCTTCTTGGATTGATCCTTTGATCATTAAGTAGTGTCCTTCTTTGTCTCTTTTCACAGCCTTTGTTTTAAATTCTGTTTTATCTGATATGAGTATTGCTACTCCTGCTTGCTTTTGGTCTTCATTTGCATGGAATATCTTTTTCCAGCCTTTCACTTTCAGTCTGTATGTGCCCCTTGCTTTGAGGTGGGCCTCTTGTAGACAGTATATATAGGGGTCTTGTTTTTGTATCCATTCAGCCAGTCTTTGTCTTTTGGTTGGGGCATTCAACCCATTTACATTTAAGGTTATTATTGATAAGTATGATCCCGTTGCCATTTACTTTGTTGTTTTGGGTTCAAGTTTATATACCCTTTCTGTGTTTCCTGTCTAGAGAAGATCCTTTATCATTTGTTGGAGAGCTGGTTTGGTGATGCTGAATTCTCTCAGCTTCACTTGTCTGTAAAGCTTTTGATTTCTCCTTCCTAGTTGAATGAGATCCTTGCTGGGTACAGTAATCTGGGTTTTAGGTTTTTTTCTCTCATCTCTTTAAGTATGTCCTGCCATTCCCTCCTGGCCTGAAGAGTTTCTATTGAAAGATCAGCTATTATCCTTATGGAAAAACCCTTGTTTGTTATTTGTTGTTTTTCCCTTGCTGCTCTTAATATTTGTTCTTTGTGTTTGATTTTTGTTAATTCAATTAATATGTGTCTTGGGGTGTTTCACCTTGGGTTTATCCTGTTTGGGACTCTCTGGGTTTCTTGGACTTGGCTGACTATTTCCTTCCCCATTTTAGGGAAGTTTTCAACTATTATCTCCTCAAGTATTTTCTCATGGACTTTCTTTTTGTCTTCTTCTTCTGGGTCTCCTATGATTCAAATGTTGGGGAGTTTAACATTGTCCCAGACGTCTCTGAGATTGTCCTCTCTTCTTTTAATTTGTTTTTCTTTTTTCCTCTCTGTTTCATTTAATTCTACCATTCTATCTTCTGCCACACTTATCCTACCTTCTGCCTCCTTTATTCTACTGTTGGTTCCCTCCAGAGTGTTTTTGATCTCATTTATTGCATTATTCATTATATATTGACTCTGTTTTATTTCTTCTAAGTCCTTGTTAAACCTTTCTTGCATCTTCTCAATCCTTGTCTCCAGGCTATTTCTCTGTAATTCCATTTTGTTTTCAAGATTTTGGATCATTTTAACTATCATTATCTGGAATTCTTTATCAGGTAGATTCCCTATCTCTTCCTCTTTTGTTTGGTTTGGTGGGCATATCCTGCTCCTTTAACTGCTGGGTATTTCTCTGCCTCTTCATCTTGTTTATATTGCTGTGTTTGGGGTTGCCTTCCTGTATTCTGGCAGTTTGTGGTTCCTCTTTATTGTGGAGGTTCCTGGCTGTGGGTGGGGTTGAACGGGTGGCTTGTCAAGGTTTCTTGGTTAGGGAAGCTTGTATTGGTGTTCTAGTGGGTGTAGCTGGATTTCTTTCTGGAGTGCAATGAAGTGTCCCGTAGTGAGTTTTGAGATACCAGTGAGTTTGGTGTGACTTTAGGCAGCCTGTATATTGAAGCTTAGGGCCATGTTCCTGTGTTGCTATAGAATTTGCATGGTATGTCTTGCTCTGTAACTTGTTGGGCCTTGGGTGGTGCTTGGTGTCAGTGTAGGTATGGAGGTGTTTAATGAGCTCCTATCGATTAATGTTCCCTGGATTCAGGTGTTCTCAAGTGTTCTCAGGATTTGGACTTAAGCCTTCTGCCTCTGGTTTTCAGTCATAATCTTACAGTAGCCTCAAGACTTCTCCTACTATCCTGCACTGATGGTAAAACTTCTAGGTTAATGATGAAAAGTTTCTCCACAGTGTGGGACACCCAGAGAGGTACACAGAGTTACATGGAGAAGAGAAGAGGGAGGAGGGAGATAGAGGTGACCAGGAGGAGAAGAGGGGGAATCAGAAGGGGAGAGAGCAGGGGAGCCAGTAATCACTTCCCTATGTGCTCTCCACAGTCTGGATCCCTCAGAGATGTTCACAGAGTTACACAGAGAAGAGGGAGGAAGGAGATAGCAGTGGCTGGGAAGATAAAGGGGGAATCAAAAGGAGAGAGACAGATTCAGCCAGTAATCAGTTCACTAAGTGTTCTCCACAGCTTGGAACACCAAAGAGATTTACAGAGTTGGGTAGAGAAGAGAAAGGGGAGGGAGGAGATAGAGGCGACCTGGTGGAGAAAAAGGAGAGTCCAAAGGGGAAGAGAGCCATCAAGCCAGTAATCTCACTCCCAAGTAAAAATAAGTACTGAAGATTGGGTTCTTAAAGGTATAAAATTAATAGCAAATGCCAAAAAGCAAAGATTAAAAATCGAGTAGAGGTTAGACTCTCAAAAATACAATATTAAAAAACAAAGTCACAAAANGGAGCTGTTGCGGACAGTGTGGGGTCAGTTCATTTTCAGATAGTTCCTTGATCCAGCTTATACTTCTCAAGATCTATAGGTCCCTTCCTATGTAGTCAGTGATAACTACAGGGTTTTAATCTATTGCACCTGTCACTTCCAAAGCAGTTCCCTCTGTTTATTTTAGCTTCTTCTGTTTGTTGGCCTCTTCAGTGTCTACTTTCTGCCCTGACACAAGGGGGCGGTGGTGGTCACTTTTTTAAGGCTCACTTATTCAGTCCTGCTGTGGGGAGGGAGGAACACTGCAAACAAATATCATTGACATGTGTAGGGAGTGCTTGCAGTATCTCGGCCACACTGGATTTGCCCCCGCTCACGGCGTGTGTGCTTTGCCAGTCTACATTGCTCAGGCTCTAGGTTGCTCTGCTGGGAACTGTCTGAGGGGGGCCCTGTGTTGCATGCACTTCCCAGGTCTAAGCTGCTCAGGTTCAGGTTCTCGGGTACTCCACAAAGGCGCAGACTTGGTTGGGCCTGCTATTTTGCCCTTCCCAGGTCTGAGCAGCTCAGATGACCAGGTGCTTGGCGAGCACAGTCACCAGCAGTTGGAGGCTGCATCTTATCACCTCCCCCATCCCAGCCACTCGGTTTTCTGGGTTACAAGGGGCACTCCTTCTCAGGTGTGCCATGTGTCTCTTCTGGGGAGCTGATCTCTGGCTGCAACCCTCCCAGCAGATGTCAACCATCCAGAATCCCAAGAAGTCTTGGTTAGCAATGAAGTTTTCTTGCAGTTTGGTAGAGGATGCCTCTCTGGGGCTGTGATTTCCCCCTTCAGGATCTGGCTGCCCTCACCTGCCTGTCTCCAGTGGGGGATGGGCTGGTCCACAGCCAGCTAGCTCTGCTCAGTCCTTTGTTCTGTGAGAGGGCCTGGTGGTATCTTGCTGCTGCTAAGTTGCTTCAGTTGTCTCCAACTCTGTGTGACCCCATAGACGGCAGCCCACCAGGCTACCCCGTCCCTGGGATTCTCAAGGCAAGAACATTGGAGTGGGTTGCCATTTCCTTCTCCAATGCATGAAAGTGAAAAGTGAAAGTGAAGTCACTCAGTCCTGTCTGACTGTTAGCAACCCCATGGACTGCAGCCTACCAGGCTCCTCTGTCCATGGGATTTTCCAGGCAAGAGTACCGGAGTGGGTTGCCATTGCCTTCTCTGGGCCGTATCTTAGGTTAGGGCTTTTCACAAGGATAGCTCTCTCACCATCCGGGTTGCTATCTCAAGTGAATTCCCTCAGATTGCCCTCGGGGCATTCAGCCCAGGTCCTTACCTTAAGCAGTGTAGCCTGTACCTCCCTGTCCAGTCCACTTGCTAGTGGCAGATGCGAGCATCTGGGCTGCTTCTCCACTGGGAGTTGCTGTTAGGCACATAATCTGTGGGTTTTATTTATTTATTTATTTTTCCTCCCGGTTATGTTTCCCTCTGAGATTCCAAGGCTCACCACAGACCCACCGGTGAGAGTGTTTCCTGTTGTTTAGAAGCTTCTCTCTTTTTTAAGACTCCCTTCCTGGGACTGATCTCCATCCCTACCTCTTTTGTCTCTCTTTTTATCTTTTATATTTTGTCCTACCTCCTTTTGAAGACAACGGGCTGCCTTTCTGGGTACCTGTTGTCCTCTGCCAGCATTCAGAAGTTGTTTTGTGGAATTTGCTCAGCGTTCAAATATTCTTTCAATAAATTTGTGGGGGAGAAAGTGGTCTCCCATCCTATTCCTCTGCCATCTTAGGACCGCCCCCCTGCCTGCCCCCCACCCCTGATAAATAATTCTTTTCACTGTTTGTGAAGTTTGAGATGTCGGTTATACAGTCAAGAGGGAATTTCACTTAGTCACCAGGGAGATCAGAGAGAGTGAAATCTTCGCATAAGTAATACATTTTGTAGTATTACTGGACATAGGGATTAGCAAGATCACCAAAGGAGAATCTATATAGAGAAGAGAAGATTCAGAACCAATCCATGGGAAAGAGAACTCAGGAGAGGGAAGTAAGAAGGAAGATCTAGAGGTGTAGGAGGAAACCGAGAAGCATGACCTTCATGGTAACCAAGAGAGAACAGTTAATAAAAGAGGAAAGGACAGTGAAGTAGACTGCTGCTACTGGTTAGAAAGCCTCTCTTATAAGTAAGTGGGATCTAGTATTTTGAAGGGATTAATATATGTTCTGAAATATTCAAATTCAACAGCTGCTATTTACCTCAACAGTGAGAGACATAGGATGTTTTCTTTATAAAATGAAAGCTTATAACAGCTGAGTTCCTTCTCAATGGTAAGGTGAAGTTGCTTAGTCGTGTCCGACTCTTTGTGACCCCGTGGACTGTAACCTACTAGGCTTCTCCGTCCATGGCCTCTGTGCAAAAGTTAAACCTTAACACAATATTGTAAATCAACTATACTCCATTAATTTTTAAGTCAAACTTTTTTGTAAGCCATGAGCATCAAAATCTTTGACTTGCTCAGTTTGAAGATTTTATCATTAAACTGTTATGTAACTGAACCCTAACATACTCATTTTAGATTGCCAGATGCTCTGTATATATATATATATATTTTTTAAGCTTTCCCCACATTGGCCAATAACCTCAGATATACAGATGATACCACCCTTAGGACAGAAAGCAGAGGAACTGACTGAAGAGCCTCTTCATGAATCTAAAAGAGGAGAGTGAAAAAGCTGGCTTAAAGCTCAACATTCAAAGAACAAAGATCATGGCATCTGCTCCCATCACTTCATGGCAAATAAATGGGTAAACAATGGAAACAGTGACAGACTTTATTTTCTTGGTCTCCAAAATAACTGCAGATGGTGACTCCTGCCATGAAATTAAAAGGCACTTGCTCCTTGGAAGAAAGGCTAAGACAAACCTAGACAGTGTATTAAAAACCAGAGACTTTACTTTGCTAACAAAGGCAAAACTTTTGTCTAGTCAAAGCTGTTGTTTTTCCGGTGGTCATGTACAGATGTGAGCATTGGCGTGTAAAGAAGGCTGAGCACAGAGAACTGATGCTTTCGAGCTGTGGTGTTGGAGAAGACTCTTAAGAGCCCATTGGACAGCAAGGAGATCCAACCAGTCCATCCTAAAGGAAATCAACCCTGAATATTCATTGAAAGTACTGATGCTGAAGCTGGAGTTCCAATACTTTGACCAGCTGATGTGAAGAGCTGACTCATTGGAAAAGACCCTGATGCTGGGAAAGATTGAAGGAAGGAGAAGATGACAGAGTATGAGATGGGTTGGATGGTATCACCAATTCCATGAGTGTGAGTTTGAGCAAACTCCTGGAGATGGTGATGGACAGGAAAGCCTGGCATACTGTAGTCCATGGAGTCACAAAGAGTCAGACACACCTAAATGACTGAGGAACAACAACCACATTGGCCTAGAACAGTCATCTATGCATAGACTTCTACCACAGTTTTATTTCTAACCCTCCATCCATGTCTGTTCAGTCTCTACAAGAGCCCTGATAGCAGGAAGCACATTATTCTTGTTCACTGCCTTGCCAGCCAATATCTGGAATATAGTAGTCACTCAAACAAATATTTGGTGAGGGAGCTTACTTGTTGTTTTTACTCCTACTTTGTTGTTTTCTCTGATTATCCTGTTTTGCGATCTCCAGTGGACTAGCTTTCTGGGGACCCCTCTGGATTATCTCATTTCCTTAGCAGGGACAAAATAAATCATGGCTGCTGTTACTAGAAGACTACACTTCAACAGAAGCACATAGAGCCCATTTTTAAAAAGAATGGAGGGATTTAGAAAATCCCTCTATTATTGCACCTCTAAAATGTTAAGCATTGTGCATCTTTCTTTATCATGTGAATTAATCTCTACCTGTATTGTCCAACATGATAGCTGCTAGCCACGTGTAGCTACTGAGTATTTGAAATGTGGCTAACAAATTGTGATGTGCCATAAGTATAAAATATACCAGATTTGAAGATAGTATTAACCAGAGTGTAAAATACATCATTTTCAGTGGTATATTGCTTATGTGGCTGAAATGGTAACATTGTAGATATGTTCATTTTAATAAAATGAATTGTATCTTTGAAGAAGACTGTTTAAGTGCATATTAGAAAGTGAAAAATCATATATGTGGCTACCATTATATTTCCTTGGGCAGTGCTGTTGTATAATTTTGATACACAAAGCAGGGACCTTAGACCATGGCATAGATATCACCAAAGATATTATTGGACATGCAAAATCTCAAGCCCTTTTCCATACCTATAAATCAAAATTGCTTTTTAACAAGATCCCCAGGTTATTTGTATGCATACTGAAATTTGAAAAATGCCACTCTATCTATTGTTGCTGTATCCAAAGAGCAAGGTGTGATTGTGCCATTGAATAATGAAACATCCAACCTCATTTCCTGTGTAATGCAGACTGAAGTCTAAAAACTGCAAGTTCTACAGGGATGCACAGAAAGGTTAATATCAAGTGTGAACCCAGCTTGCAAACTATAGTTATGCATTTTACACTGCAACGGTTCATGTGCCACAGTTTGAAATTAGTGCAAGCAAAAGCCAGCTCACAGTGCTTATGCATTTTGTTACCTAGAGAGATTTGCATTTAGCAAGCTTAGCTCAGCTGGTGCTTATAAAAAGCCATTGCCAGAATGCCTAAGAAATTTAGTCCCTTATACAATACTTAGAGTGGTCAGCAGGAATGCTAGCAGGCAACATCCCATGTCTAGAGTTAATCTGCTTTATCACAACAGTGTAAGTTAAAAAGAGCTTGGTCTAGCAGAAATCTGTTTCTGTATGTTGAGGTTGTGATTCTTCCAGGTTGTATGTTACTCTCATACCAGTTTTTACCTTAAACGTATTACACTGACTTTGATTTTAAAAAATATGATTTTCTCAGCATGTTAATTACAGTACTGTTGTGATAACATCTAGAAACCAATTTTTTGACTATTTGATCTTTACATTTTATTTAGTATTTTTGTAGGCTTTTGATATATTTAGATAGAGTTGGGAGAGTAGTAGTTTTTTTTAAAAAATTTAAACTTGTGGGGACATATGTCATTTAAGTATCTGCACTTGGAGAAGATCAGAAAATCTTTATTTAGTAAATAGTTTAAAATTATAGAGTTAATTAATTGGTATGATGCTCTGTCTCTAGAAAAGCATGATGGCAATTTTTCATTACATAGGTCATATTTTTACATTTAAAATCATGTAGTACTTAGGCAACAGAGTAGCATTTA
Organism: Redunca redunca; assembly: GCA_006410935.1. Taxonomy (NCBI): domain Eukaryota; kingdom Metazoa; phylum Chordata; class Mammalia; order Artiodactyla; family Bovidae; genus Redunca; species Redunca redunca. Next base: position 521,387 of record SJYQ01000181.1, on the reverse strand, counting down.
GATAACTTCCTCATTTCAAATTGAATTATATTGAAAGAAATGAAAAAAGTTAACTTTAAATACAGCTCCTAAAATATGCACTGATTATTTGTTATCATTCAGGAGATTTATGTTCATCAAACA
>SJYQ01000181.1:499932-519322 GCA_006410935.1 Redunca redunca | reverse complement strand
TACATATACACAATGGAGTATTACTCAGCCATTAAAAAGAATACATTTGAATCAGTTCTAAGGAGATGGATGAAACTGGAGCCGATTATACAGAGTGAAGTAAGCCAGAAAGAAAAACACCAATACAGTATACTAACGCATATATATGGAATTTAGAAAGATGGGGATGATGACCCTGTATGCAAGACAACAAAAGAGACTCAGATCTATAGAGTGAACTGTTGGACTCTGGGGGAGAGAGAGAGGGAGAGGGTGGGATGAGATGGGAGAATGGCATTGAAACATGTATACTATCATGTAAGAAACGAATCGCCAGTCGATGTCCGATGCAGGATGCAGGATGCTTGGGACTGGTGCAAGGAGAGGACCCAGAGAGATGGTATGGGGTGGGAGGTGAGAGGGGATTCGTGTTTGGGAACGCATGTACACTCGTGGAGAATTCATGTCAATGTTTGGCAAAACCAATAAAGTAATGTAAAGTAAACTAAAGTTAAAATAAAAATTTAAAAAAAAAAAAAAGGAATACCCTGCTTGCAAAACAAAAAATAAAAATAAAAATAAAAACTTTATTTTTATTTATTTATTTTTGGTTGCACTGGATCTTTGTTGCTGCTTTTCTGGGCTTTCTCTAGTTGTGGTGAGCAGCGGCTCCTCTCTAGTTGAGGTGCACTGGCTTCTCATTGCAGTGGCTTCTCTTGGTGCAGAACATGGGCTCTAGGCGTGCAGGCTTCAGTATTGCAGCACGTGGGCTCAGGAGATGTGGTGCACATGCTCAGTTTCCCAGGAGCATGTCGTATCTTCCCAGAGCAGGAATTGAACCCATGTACGCCACACTCGCAGGCTGACTCCCAACCACTGGGCCACCAGGGAAGTCCCAAGATTTCTTTAGCTTTAACATCATTTTCTTAATCTTTAAGGTAAACAGTTATAAATCAAGAACTTTTTTTGATGGTTCTGTCTGAACATGTCTGCATATACATGTCTTAAGTTACAGAGAATACCACTGGCATAATGATTTAGTTCATTTTTCATAAAATGTGAAAACCATACCCTAAGTCATTGATTGATATAAGCACCTTGTAATATCATAACTACTGAATCCCACATACATACAAGTTAATAACTATCTGTCATTGATAATTAGTTAATTGTAACACTAAGACATATTGTTCATTTGAATAATTCTTGTAATTATAATTAGATGTTTTCTGTTTATAAATACAGAACAAATCAATAGTTCAAAAGTTTTAATCAAGGGCAAGAAAGATTAGAAAGATTAAATCTACAGCTAACCTTCATTCCCAGAGGCTTTTTCTCTTTATCTTGTATCTTTATGGATTAAAACTTAATGCAGTTTCTCACTGTCTACATGAGCAACAAATAATATAAAGTGAGCTGAAGCTGGATTTATAGGAACAATTACAGTTGGCTTATATTTGGTATATAAATACATATGGTGATTGCCAAGTGTTCTGGAGAGTCATGGTCTTAATAATTCAACAAATTCTTGGGAATATATTCTCTAAAAAATACAACTAATCAATACAATGCATAGAGTAATAAAATGAATAATTTTTTCATTATTCTCACTTTAACTCTTTGTTAAACTGTGAAAACTCATATATATGCAGATCAATAACTGTAAATGGTTTAAATTGTGCAGATAGAAGTAAGCATGCTGACTTTGCCTAGCCCAGACAATGCTGATGTCGGGAAAACTTAGCTTATTTCATTTTTTACAGAAAACTATCTTCACAGTGTAAAGTAATGTTAAAAAAAGGTGACACAGGAATCAACACCTCTAGGTGATAAGTAGGAGTCTCATTTTTACTTTCCTATCCTCCTTTCCTCTGTTGGATATGATAATGAACTGTGAAATGGTCAAAATGGAGGGAGAAAAAAAGATGTAGCTAATTCCCAAACTGGATAGTGTCAAATTCAAATTTTCTAGAGTAACATCAGCTGTTAATATTAGTGATGGATGTCACATTGCAAAATATATAATACTCCCGTTTCTATAAATGTAGTAATATAGTGATTACATATCCATTTCTTATAATGGTTTTAGGCTGAAAAATTAATCTATGAATATGTAATTTTAGCAGCTACCTATTATTATGTGAGTGATAGAAAGTTACTTGCATTCAGTTGAATAACCTGAGGGCTAAAAGCATCAGAATCATTCTTGACACTCCCATTTTATTATTATTCACATCAGATTTGTTCCCAAATCCAGATTCTTCTGCTTTCTTCTTATCCTCATCGTCCTTGCCTTAATTCAGTTTATTCTCTGTCACTTAAAGTTTTGCAATATCCTTATTTCTGCTTTTACATTTTTCTTTTCTCATTCCATTTTCCACATTCCTTCATGGTTATTTCTATTCCATTTTTTTTTTGTAAAGTTTGCTGTATCATAATTCTATGACTACAGTCTTCTGTAGAGAAATAAAGTAATAATAGGTATTAAGGAATGCCATGTATCAAGGTTACAGATAATCAAAGACAAATGCTTTCAGTTTTCAATTTAACAAAGACTCATTAATTAGGACTCTTTAGAAAGACTCATTACCCTTTCAGGAATATAAAAGGTGACAATATAATCCTCTTCTGAACATTTCAGAGCAGACAAGAAGCATGTATTCTCAGTTCTAGGAATGGAGGCCTGGTTCACTTCTGGAAATGGGAAGCAAAACATCTCCTCATAGATAGAAAGAGAAGTCATCCACCTGTGAAAAGTAAAGGTGATGTTCAATATCCAAAGCTGAATTGCAACATTCCAACATATATGATAAAAACATTCCACTCATGAGTGAGTCAATTGTTGTCAGTCAACCGTGTCATCTTGTAGAGTTTGAACTTCCTACTGAAGTTATATATCAGTTATAGAAGTTGCAAAAATATTATCATACATCATGTATGTGATAATTTTCTACATCTGAGAAGGAAAGCATCCATAATGCATTTTCACTAAAAGCTCAAATAACAATCTGCTTAATCCTTGCATCCTCAAGCATATGACTTGTGAACAGTTTTCAAAGAAAGAGAGGAATGTAAAAATTAACCACAGCCAAGGTATGCATTGATGAAACAGGTAAAATTGATTTTTATATTTGCCTGGGGATGTGGATTACTTCCCTGAATCTGGTTTGCATTAATTATGTTAATGGACTATGGACTGAATTTCATATCTAAGCCCCAATTTTCAAATCTTTATCCTCAGGGGGAAAGTATCTCAAGAAGAAAAGACTATATTTATAAGCTATCTCAATATCAATATGCAGTTTGACACATTGCAAAGTAAGAAACCCTAGGGAGAATACTATTTACACTAATAAGACATCAAATACTTTCAGGGGAGATTCTCACAGAGGTGTATGTTCGGGTTAATTCAGTCGGTAATTCAAGAAGTTAAAGATATGTGTTGAGGGTATTACTTTATGTCTGTCTTTCTGGGTATTGAGATACAGCAGTTAACCAGATTGACAATTAATACTCAATTATTAATGGTGTTATGATGTCAGACGGACAATATAGTAGAAGATCAATATAAGTTTCCAGTGATTCAGAAAGAAAAACGTGCATATGAGAGAAATAGATTATGTTTGTATATATGATTTAAACTGGCTTATTGTGAGAGTAAGTTATCACACAAAGTTTTCACCCATTTTGAAAAAAAATATTCACAACTTTTTTATTGACTGGAAAGAGACCTTATAGAGCATCTAATTAAAGTTTCATATTTTGTAGGTGAAAAAACTGAGACTCAACAAGATTATATCTTGTCAAAAGTCACACATTGAATTAGAAGGTAACTCAAGTCTACCTCATCCCCAGTCCTTGCTCCTTTGTTCATCCAGTTTTGATTTCTGAAAGGCCACAAAACCTCTCTTATCCTTGACACAAACAGAGGTCTATTGAAAAAGTCTTCCTACTCTTCCTACTCTAGTTTTAGTGTGCTCTTCTAAAACAGAGACTAATTGGCCAGTATGAGTTTCAATAGAGAGCAAGGCTTATCTCATTTATACTTAATTTATCTATATAGACACTAACCAGAGAAAGATTTTAGTGTTAAAAAGGCATAGTTGAAATAAATGTTAAAGAAAGTATAAAGTGAAAGTGAAGTTGTTCAGTCGTGTCCAACTCTTTGCGACGCCATGGACTGTAGACTACCAGACTTCTCTGTCCAAGGAATTTTCCAGGCAAGAATCCTAGAGTGGGTTGCCATTTCCTTCTCCAGGAGATCTTCCTGACCCAGGGGTTGAACCCAGGTCTCCCACATTGTAGGCAGACACTTTACCATCTGAGCCACCAGGGAAGTCCTAGTGAACTAGTATTCTAGCATATACCACTGTAACAGTTGTTGCAGGAAAGATCTACTAATGGGTGTTAATGTTAGTGGTCAAAATTTGGGGAGATAGAGGATATAAAAATAATTAGTAGAATCTCAAAATACCCACCCTTCACATATTTGTGAAGAAACCTGTCAAGCAGTTGGTCAAGATTAATACCATTAGTAATAAAACATGCTCATATTATTTAGCTTGGGAACACAGCATCATTTCTCTGGTATTTTCTTAACAAAAACTGCATAACATCAACCTAATTGTGAGAAAATAAAATTGAGTTAGACTCCAAGAAACAGCTGACCACTACTTATCAAGTATCGGGATCATAAAAGTAAAGGGGAGACTGAAGGGTTGTCATGGATCCTGGAACAGAGAAAGGATAGTTGGTGAAAAATAGAAGAAATTCAAAAAGTTCTATAGTTTAGCTAATAGCAATGGTATGCTGAGACTGACTTGAACCACCCAACGGGAACTGATACTTTGTAACTTCATGTGTGGGAAAATTTTGTTTAGTTCAGTTCAGTTCAGTCGCTCAGTCATGTCCGACTCTTTGCGACCCCATGAATCACAGCACACCAGGCCTGCCTGTCCATCACCAACTCCCGGAGTTCACTCAGACTCACGTCTATTGAGTCATTGATGCCATCCAGCCATCTCATCCCCTGTCGTCCCTTTCTCCTCCTGCCCCAAATCCCTCCCAGCATCAGAGTCTTTTCCAATGAGTCAACTCTCCGCATGAGGTGGCCAAAGTACTGGAGTTTCAGCTTTAGCATCATTCCTTCCAAAGAAATCCCAGGGTTGATCTTCTTCTGAATAGACTTGTTGGATGTCCTTGCAGTCCAAGGGACTCTCAAGAGTCTTCTCCAACACCACAGTTCAAAAGCATCAATTCTTTGGCACTTAGCTTTCTTCACAGTCCAACTCTCACATCCATACATGACCACTGGAAAAACCATAGCCTTTACTAGACAGACCTTTGTTGGCAAAGTAATATCTCTGCTTTTCAATATGCTACCTAGGTTGGCCATAACTTTTCTTCCAAGGAAACTTAGTAGGTTTAAATAAGTCATGGTGGAAGTAGGAACACAAAGACATTGGCAAGTGGTAAAAATTAGGACTTCCCTCCTCCAGTTCCTGGAAGACTGTTTTAGCATCACATCACCAGTTAACAGTGGTGCACCAATGTTAACTTCCTGGTTTTCATAATTGTGCTAAGATTATATAAATTAACATTAGTGTTAGTGATTCAGTCATATCTGACTCTTTGCGACCCCATGGACTATAGCCCACCATACTCCTCTGTCCATGGAATTCTCCAGGCAAGAATACTGGAGTGGGTTGCCATTCCCTTCTCCGTTCAAGAGTGTAAGTGCAATTTAAAACTCTTTAAGTTTTGTGAGACTTACAAGCTTGAGTCTGAGTAAGTACAAGTTCTTAGAAGATTTGAGGCACTTGGTGAATTGACAGAAACTTTGAGTGGGATTGGATTCTAATTTTTACTACCTTCCTCCTCTTCCTTTTGTGTGTGTATGTGTTTGCTTTGTCATGAATCAAGCCCTTGAACCTGATATTTTCCAGGAGTTAATCATAAAATAATGTATGTCCTTAAACGAGTTAATTAAAGAAAGTTTCAAAATAGACTCTACAAAGAATGGAAGCTTTGCAAAGATATTTTCATGTCTATTTAAAAATGACTCATTTAGTTAACATTAATCACTGATTGTGTCCCAGATCTCCTGGTTCTGAAAAGAGAGTATTTTTATATATTACAAATGAGAGAGCTGAATCTCTGAGATATTGTAATTTATCTTAATTTAGTAGGAAGTGTAGGAAGGCTTTTCCACTGGACTTCTGTTTGTGTCAAGGATAAGAGAGGTTTTATGGCCTTTCAGAAATCAAAACTGGATGAACAAGGGAGCAAGGACTGGGGATGAGGTAGACTGGAGTTATCTTCTAATTCAATATGTGACATTTGACAAGATATGATCTTTTAGAGTCTTAGTTTTTTCACCTATAAAATACCCCACATCCAAGGGCACAGAAGCCCAGCAAGATGGTAGGCGGTGATGTGGCGGCAGCGGGGCTAATGGCTGTGAGGAGATACCCCCCGTCCAAGGGCAGAGAAGCCCCAGCAAGACAGTAGGTGCTGGAGCAGCAGCTGTGTGGCACTGGAGCGACTTTGAGAAGATAACCCACTTCCAAGGGCAAAGGAGACACCCCAGAAAGACGGTAGGAGGGGTGAAATCACGTTTAGAATCAAACCCCATACCGGCCAGAGACACTCAGAGGGGCCAAACATACCTTGTGCACACCAGGACCCAGAGACCCCACAGAGACTGAGATAGAACTGTATCTGAGTGTCTCCTGTGGAGATATAGGTCAGCAATGGACTGCCACAGGGACAGGGTTCTGGGGGCAGCAGAGTTGGGTATGGCATAAGCCCTCTTGGAGGAGTCGCCATTAACCCCACCATAGTGCCACCAGAGCTTACACAGGACTAGGAAACAGACTCTTGGAGGGCACATACAGAAAACTGTATACACCAAGACCAAGGAGAAAGGAGTACTGATCCCACAGGAGACTGACCCAGACTTGCCCGTGAGTGTCCAGGAGTCTGCAGCAGAGGCGTGGGTCAGAGATGGCCTGCAGCAGGGATGGGGGCATTGAATGCAGCAGGACATTTTGAAGGAGGTAGCCATTATCTTCATTACCTCCACCATATTTTGACCTCAGGTCAGCCACAGAGAGGGAACACAGCCCTGCTCATCAACAGAAAATTGGATTAAAAATTTACTGACCATGGCCCTGCCCATCAGAAAAAGACCCAGTTTCCCAGTCAGTAGTCTCTCACCATCAGGAAACTTCCATAAGCCTCTTACCCATCTTGATCAGAAGGCAGACAGACTGAAAACCACAATCACAGAGAACCAACCAATCTGATTATATGGACCACAGCCTTATCTAACTCAGTGAAACTATGAGCCATGCTGTGTAGGGCCACCCAAGAAGGACGGGTCATTGTGGAGAAGACAGCGTTGTCCACTGGAGAAGGGAATGGCAAACCACTTCAGTATTCTCGCCTTGAGAACCCCATGAACAGAATGAAAAGGCAAAAAGATACGACACTGAAAAATGAACCACACAGGTCAGTAGGTGCCCAATATGCTATTGGAGATCAGTGGAGAAATAACTCCAGAAAGAATGAAGAGATGGAGCCAAAGCAAAAGCAACACCCAGTTGTGGATGTGACTGGTGATGGAAGTAAAGTCCAGTGCTGTAAAGAGCAATATTGCGTTAAGAACCTGAAATGTAAAATCCATTAATCAAGGCAAATTGGAAGTGATCAAACAGGAGATGGCAAGAGTGAATGTCGACATTTTAGGAATCAGTGAACTAAAATGGACTGGAATGGGTGACTTTAACTCAGATGACCATTATATCTACTACTGTGGGCAAGAATCCCTTAGAAGAAATGGAGTAGCCATCATAGTCAACAAAAGAGTCCGAAATGAAGTACTTGGATGCAATCTCAAAAATGACAGAATGATCTCTATTCGTTTCCAAGGCAAACCATTCAATATCAGAATAATCCAAGTCTGTGCCCCTACCAGTAATGCTGAAAAAGCTGAAGTTGAACGGTTCTATGAAGACCTGTAAGACCTTTGAAAACTAACACCCCAAAAAAGATGTCTTTTTCATTATGTGGGGAATGGAATGTAAAAGTAGGAAGTCAACAGATACCTGGAGCAATAGGCAAATTTGTCCTTGGAGTATAAAACAAAGCAGGTCAAAGGCTAACAGAGTTTTGCTAAGAGAATGCATTAGTCATGGCAACCACTGTCTTCCAAAAACACAAGAGAAGACTCTACACATGGACATCACCAGATGGTCAATACTGAAGTCAGATAGATTGATTATATTCTTTGCAGCCAAAGATGGAGAAGCACTATACAGTGAGCAAAAAAAAAAAAAGACCAGGAGCTGACTGTGGCTCAGATCATGAACTCCTTATTGCCAAATTCAGACTTAAATTGAAGAAAGTAGAGGAAACCACTAGACCATTCAGGTGTGACCTAAATCAAATCCCTTATGATTGTACAGTGGAAGTGACAAATAGATTCAAGGGATTAGTTCTGATAGAGTGCCTGAAGAACTATGGACAGACATCATGACATTGTACAGGAACTGTTGATCAAGACCATCCTCATAAAAAGAAATTCAAAAAAGCAAATGGTTGTGTGAGGAGGCCTTATAAATAGCTGTGAAAACAAGAGAAGCAAAAGGCAAAGGAGAAAAGGAAAGTTATACCCATTTGAATGCAGAGTTCCAAAGAATTGCAAGGAGAGATAAATAAGCCTTCCTCAGTAATCAGTGCAAAGAAATAGAGGAAAACAATAGAATGGAAAAGACTAGAGATCTCTTCAAGAAAACTAGAGATACCAAGGGAATATTTCCTGCATAGATGACCACAATAAAGGACAGAAATGTTATAGCTCTAACATAAGCAGAAGGTATCAAGAAGAGGTGACAAGGATAAACAGAAGAATTATATAAAAAAGATCTTTAAGATGCAGATAATTATGATGGTGTGATCACTCACCTAAAACCAGACATCCTGAAATGTGAAGTCAAGTGGGCCTTAGGAAGCATCACTACAAACAGAGCTGGTTGGATCAGCTTTGTTGAGCTATCCAGTTGAGCTATTTCAAATCCTATAAATTGAGCTATTTCAAATCCTATAAGCTGTGAAAGTGCTGTACTCAATATGCCATCAAATTTGGAAGAATCAAAAGTGGCCTCAGGACTGGAAAAGGTCAGTTTTCATTCAAATCCCAAAGAAAAGCAATGCCAAAGAATGCTCAAACTACCGCAGAATTGCACTCATCGCACACGCTAGTAAAATAATGCTCAAAATTCTCCAAGCTAGGCTTCAACATTATGTGAACCATGAACTTCCAGATGTTCAAGCTGTATTTAGAAAGGGCAGAGGAAACAGAAGTCAAATTGCCAACATCCGTTGGACCATCAAAAAAGCGAGAGAGTTCCAGAAAAACATCTATTTCTGCTTAAGATTATGCCAAAGCCTTTGACTGTATGGATCACAACAAACTGTGGAAAATTCTTAAAGAGGTGGGAATACCAGACCACCTGACCTTCCTCTTTTAAATAATTCAATTTTAAATAACACCAGAAATAAAATAATTGTCTTACATAATGGCTTAGTCATGCTCCTTATTCTAGATGTAGTCAAAATCTCTGGAAGGTATGGAAAAGTAAAATGATAAATTGTAGCAATAATATGATAAATCAAATAGTGATATAATGAGCAAAATGACACAAAGAGCCTACAGGCATTCACTCTATTTGAAAGCTGTAAAAATGTTTATAGAGAAAAGCTGTAACCAATATAAGAAAAGGAATAGCTTCATAATTAACACCTATTATGCATGCATGCACAATTTTACATTTATCTGAATAATAACATTATTAGATATAACCACTAGATATAACCATTTAGCNTAGCCCTACATCAATTTGTAAACAATTAGCTTAAAGTACATATCAAATTCTCATAGCTATTTTATGTGTATAAAAGTATATATCTGTGAAATACATGTATATATTGATATATGAGCATTTGTATATATGTATATACTTGTAAAGTATCATACAAAGGAGAATGAGAGGGACATGAGGATAATGCAGTCTTTATGAATCATATTGTGACAACTTCACTGTGATGGCCTTACACATAAATTGGACTTTCTTAAAGGTTTCAAATTCCAGTTTAAAATATTGGATGGATGTGAGCTGTAGAAGTTAATGTATATTTAGTGTGTAATGTCTTTTTAATATTGTCAACACAGCTGCTTTGGTCTCAATTTTTGATCTCACATCAGAGCTAATTTTAATATAAGGTGGCCATTTTCTGATCCCAAATAATTTACACACCAGTGTCAGCATCTGCTGCATGAGTACCATAATATGAACCTGATAACTTTTGAGCCCGAATCTTTCACACAATTCATCATAATTTATTTTGGTGACAAACACTTATGACTTGCAGGTGCTACATCTTTGTACTGAATAATATTATGTTTTATCAATTAAACTAAAACAAAATAAGCCATCTGTGTATGTTTTATTCAGCTAATTTTGAAGAAATGTAGAACATACACGTTTCAAGATTACAGCTGTGTTTATGAAAAAGTTTTACTTTATTAAAAAATAGGCATCAGAAATTGAAAGACAAAAGCCTAGATGACAGAAATTTACTGAAATCTCCCTGTAAAGAGAGAATGTAGTATTTTTTCAGCTTTGGAAAAATACTTGCACAGTGACCAACCAAAATAGATACTTGATAATAAACACTTGAAAGTAGAAATAGGCTAAGTTTATACTTTAATCTTTTCAAAAGTAACCTTATTAATGATGCTTAGCAAAGATATATATATCCAAAACTTAAGTAGAAATAATGTTAAAATTTGATCTATTATATTATCGTGTCAGAAATAGTAAATCTCAAGAGCTGATAGACTCACATTGCAAATATTACACTCCAAATTATGATAATTTGAAATGACAAAATAAAACTAAAGTAAATGATGGCCAATTGTAGTACAGACTCAGAGTGTATGTAAATGTCTGTGACTTAATTGAAATAATAATAGATGACAGTCCTAGAAATGGGTTTGATTATGAATACTAAAATTACACATTGTTTTCATCACTTTTTGTAGATATACCAAAAAGAGCAAAAACTTTCAAAAATACAAGTCTCAGTACATTGCAATCCAAATTATTGCAGCAAAAATTAAGGAATACTGAAATAAAATGACTATTATGAAGAAAAAGTTAATAATAATGATAATGAAAACCATATTGACTGTCTTATTCTGTGCCAGAATTATGCTAAGATTTTAAATATTTTTCCTATCACTGATAACAACTTTCAAATTTGAGTATTTGTTATCTTATTTTCTATAATTTAAAAATATCTAAGACTCATGAATATTAAGCAATGAGCCCATGTCATACAAAGAATGGGGGAAAACCACAGCTGTAAATTTAAAGATCAGAATCTTTCAATACTCTTAGAATCATGAAAGTGAAAAAGCTGGCTTAAAACTCAACGTTCAAAAAACTAAGCTCATGGCATCTAGTCTCATCACTTCATGGCAAATAGATGGGGAAACAATGGAAACAGTAACAGACTTAATTTTCTTGGGCTCCAAAATCACTGCAGATGGTGACTGAGGCCATGAAATTAAAAGATACTTGCTCCTTGAAAGAAAAGCTATAACCAGCCTAGACAGCATATTAAGAAGCAGAGACATTACTTTGCTGACAAAGGTCCATCTAGTCAAAGCTATGATGTTTCCAATATTCGTGTATGGATGTACGAGTTGAACCATTAAGAAAGCTGAGCACTGAAGAATTGATGCTTTTGAACTGTGGTGTTGAAGACTCTTGAGAGTCTCTTGGACTACAAGGAGATCCAAACAATCCATCTTAGAAGAAATCAGTCCTGAATATTCATTGGAACAGCTAATTCTTAAGCCAAAGCTCCAGTACTTTGGTCATTTGATGGGAAGAACTGACTCATTGGAAAAGACCCTGATGCTGGGAAAGATTGAAGGCAGGAGGAGAAAGGGACAAGAGAGGATGAGATAATTGGATGGGATCACCAACTCGATGAACATAAGTTTGAGCAAGCTCCAGGAGTTGGTGATGGACAGGGAAGCCTGGCGTGCTGCAGTCCATGGGGTAGCAAAGAGTTGAACACGACTGAGTGACTGAAATTAACTGATACATTTGAAAAGATGAGAAACTTTTTTTTTTCCAGAAATATGCAAGTTATCAAGACTCTCTAGGCAAAAGAAAAAATTAAAAATTGCTACATGCTGTATTTGTGAATCTTAGATAAACCAATATAGTTAGCTGTTGAACTAATAAAAAACATGAAATCAAGAACTGGAATAAATGTGGTATAAATTAGATATCATTAACTTATGAATCTATACTATAGAAATTAAGAAAATCATTTCTTTGCAAATAATTAATGCTGTCTAACCACCCAAAGGCTAAATATAATAAGGTTCTAATTGCTCAGGTTGGTTTTATTTATGAGCAGTAAACACAATTAAAGAATGTTGCAAAGTATAGGGCATGCAACAGTTATAAAGTAGAAGGAATGCTTTTCTTAGATGTGCATTACATTTGTGGATCTGGGATTCTTGAAAGGAATTTTAGAGCTTGGCAAAGGTATAATTAATGAATAAAATTTAATTAAAAACTGCCAAAATGTATCAGGAAAATGAGAGATGCACCTCCAAGTAATTTAGGTCTGAGTAAAAACACCTAAAAGTTAGAAATCAAATCTATATGACATTTAAAAACTCACTCTTAAACAAAAACCTTTATATTAGCGGGTATGTAGACTATTTTGTCTTTGAGGGTCTTTGTTAAAATGTAAAAGTGTACTCTTCCAATATTCTATACCAAACCCTTCTGTCAAGGTAACGGGTTACATCAGCAATAGTAAGTTGTTCTCTAGTCAGCTGGAATGCCCAGTTAGGATGACTCCCTTCCTGTACAAACTTGTATTAGGGAGAAGAGAATAAACCAAGCTTAAAGAACTGATTACTCATCAGACCAAGTATTTTTACATTTGTATAATTTATCAAAGGATAAGCCTCTCTCCTAAGGTAAATATGGAACTTTTCTGAGCCACTTTTGTGAATGGTACAACTGTTAGCTACAAAATGACTTAACAACATTCCAGTGATACCTCTGAGAGTAAGTGATAAACATTGCTTCATGACAGCTTCATAATTGCTTGCCATACCTTCTCATCATTTCTAGATGCACAACTAATGTGACAGTCCTACTGTGACCACTTGGGGCCCAAATATGTTGATTCTTCATATAGCAACTAAACACTCAGTATTTTTTCTTATTTTTTTTATGATTTAGCAGTAGTGTCTGGAATTTATTTCCTTTGTGGTATTATAGTCATAAAATGAAATTATCTATCTCTTCTATTTTTTCTCATTTTTAGTATTGCATTTTACAACTATATTTTGTGATTTCTGTATAATGAGGAATAATTAATGTACATTAGTGAAACTCATATTTATTGTCAAATTTTTTATTTAAGCCTGGATCATACATGCTTACACATGACTGCTTCTGATTTTACCTGCAAAATGGTGATTTTTGAGGTAGTGAGCAATAAATGCTTTCTACCTCTCTCCTGTATTCACCAGTAGGTAATAATGAAATGTCACAGACTTGAAGATCATTAAACTTATTTTGAGGCCGCTTTCAAAATGGATCACCTTTCCTGCTGCTGTGTGCCTTTTCTCCTCTTTGTTGTATCTCATAAATTTTTATGACCTTTTGGTGTTGGAAATCTGTAATTTTTTTCCAGAGCTTCACTAGGTACCTTCTAGCAATAATAAAACTCTTGTCACTTTCCATTGCACCTACCTTTCGAGTAAGGCCTACTGGCTTCACTCTGTAGCATATCAGATAGAATAATCAATATGCTCAGTTTGAAAAATTAAATGCAACATTGGTGTAGCCATTGAGTTATGGTGCTTTAAGCTTGGAATAGATGTTTTTTTAGGCGATTGTCTAGATTTTTTGAGAGTAACTGTTTTTTGTTTTTTATCTCTTTTTTTTATCTTTGAATCTACTTGATTTTGCATCTTGGAAAGAAAAGAATTACCTGAGACAATTGATATAAAGTTCATTTGGCTTCTCTCAAAAAACAGAGCATTGTAACTACAGTTGTATTTATAGTTGTGACATTTGTGTATATGCTCACCCCTACTCACCTCTGTTTCTAAGTCTGTATGGACTTACTCCATGGTTTTAAGATTTCTATTACAAAACTACATTGCCTATTGAGAATGCAATGCATTTTAATTTTTTTTATTATGGTAAAATTCACATAATATAAAACATACTATTTGAGCCATGTTTAACTCTATAGTTCAGTGGCACTAAGTGTATTCACACTATTGTATAACTCTCATAATCATCTATCTCCCAAATTTTCAACTTCATAAACTGAAACTCTGTCCCCATTAAACACTAACTTCCCATTCCGCCTCCTCACTTCCTCTACCGCTCCAGCCTTTGGCATCTAACAATGTACTTTCTAATTTATGAATCTGACTATTCTTGTATAAGTTGAATCAAACACCATTTGTCACACCCTGGTAGGCTATTGTCCTTGGGGTCACAAAGAGTTGGACTTGAATTAGTAACTATGCACCCACACAATGTATATTGGAGTGCATTTTTAAGGTTAATGTAATATATGTCCCACAAACAGACTGTACCTTCTGTTTTCCCCTTGTTCTATACAGTAGGTTCTTAGTTATCTGTTTTATACATAGCAGTGTGTGTACGTCAATCCCAGTCTCCCTATTTATCCTACCACCTATGTATTTTTAATATTATGCCCATGTCTTTATTTTTTCTTACCCAATATCAGTTAAAGTCACCGTTGAGCCCCATCTCTGGCCCCACATTTCTCCTGAGCTCTTATAGATTGAGAAAAATACTTCTCAAATATCCCATTTCAGTCTGAATCATATATAGTTTCTAGAGTACATTCTTCACGTTGGCAATTTAGAAAAGAATGATTAGGCTTTTCAGAAAATGATTGTCTTATTTTTGGCCCATGGGTCTCAGTTCATTGATTATTCTGTGAAATTTTGACAACCACAAAGACCATAGAACCCAGAATTAATTCATTTATTCAACAAATATTTGTTGACCATCCACTGTAAGCTAGGTAGACTTTCTGCTAGATCCTAGATATAAAGTAGTTTATAAACTATGCAAGAACTTGCAATCATATTTTTGTTATGATTTAAGTTTATTGTGAAGTAAATGTAGGTTTTCTTGTTTCAAAAGGAAGATACACTCCTAATTTTCCCAAGGTAGCCCCAGTAAGGATCTTTAAGCTATAAACATTAGGGAATATAACTGATTTGATTGTCCAATCAACATGTAACTTTAGGGGCTGGTAGAAGGAAATCTCTGCTCTTTCTCTAATGTCTGAGGATACGATGAGTTTGTACTTAAAACTTGAATATAGTTGAAGACATACTGTTTAAAGATCATGGAAAACAATTTAGAATTGTGTTTAAAATATGAAAATTAGAGTAGATGCACAAAGTAAATGAAAAGAAAGCAAACTGAAACCTGGCCAGTAATGAATCACAAAGGAAGGTATAGCTAGCTAGATAAATGGATTTTTAATCTTAAATCCACTTTGTTTAATAAATTCAGTGATGTTATTATTATATAATAGTGCTTGAGAAGAATGCAAATTATGTTTTGCACTTTAAATTATCATTATTAGTAATTTTAATATTTTGTTGGAAGTGCCAGCTCTCATTTCATCTTCAAAAAGTATAACATATGGGACTGGGACCCAAAATTGATTAATGACTCAAGATGATTAAAGGCTGTGTTGTAAGGCCAAATGGCACATAATGTTTCACATTGGTGCCAACAAAGCCATTTTGGTATGTCCCCTGGTTGCAGCCAAGTTCTATGGTGAGAATCCACCAAATAGGCCCTGGCAACGTGTGCTGGAGCAAGCAGTTCATGAAGGCTTGGGAGTGCATTCTCCCAGCTCTACTGTTGCTGAGTTCAGACTGACAGCCAGCCATGGTGGGAGTATTTATAGAGTAGAAGTTGGCACATGCCACAAACAAGTTTTTCTCCCAGAAAGTCAGTCATAAAACATTATCCAGACACAACTGGCCCTGGTGGAATGAAAAACCCTGGAATGGCCCTTTTGCCTCCTCCATAGTTTCCTCATAGAAATTTCAGTCAAGCATAGCATCTCAGCACTCATGTCTGGGCACCACTTCTGTGGACTAGAGAGCTCTTGTTCTGCCCAATGTGAGCAAACTCGTTATATCAATAGAGGTGAGCAAATTATTCTTCTTCATAGGGAGAGAAAACTCTTCCTCCTATCTGTTTCACTTTTCCACCCCTCTCCTTTCATGTGTGTACAAACAAAATACCTATGTGTGTTTTTACTTATTTTTTGAAATTCAGAACACATCATTGTGAGAATAGCTGACTTCCAAGTATTTAAAATGTATTTATCTAAAGTCAGAGAAGTGATTTTAACAGAAGTAATAAGGCAGGACCTTGTGTAAGCAAGATTTATATAATAACAAAATTTATATAGTATAATAATATACAAGCTTCCCTAGTAGCTCAGCAATAAAGAAGCTGCCTGCAAAGCAGGAGACGCAGGAGACTTGAATTTGATCCCTGGGTCAGGAAGATCCCCTGGAGGAGGTCACGGCAACCCACTCCAGTATTCTTGCCTGGAGAATCCCATTGAGAGAGAAGAGCCTGGTGGGCGATAGTCCACAGGGTCACAAAAAGTCGGAAATGACTGAAGCAACTGAGCACACTCGCACATAACAATGTATAGTTATATGTCATACTAGTAAAAGTTTAATATATTAAATTGCTTGTTAGGCTCAATGATATATGATATTTGGTATAATTTTGTATCACCTGAAAATTATTCGGCTATATACTACAATATGCAAAGATACTTCTATATAATGAACAATTCTTGCTTTTTTCTTCTTTTGGATTTCTGGGCACAGTGCTATAATAATCAAAAATATCTGGATAATGAATGATTCTGGCATTTCTTCTGTCAGATTTATTGGTTTGGAAAACTTAATGGTCAGCTGATGTCTTTGATGTTCTATATAATAACATCTTTATTGTTCTTAAAAGTTTAATTATATTAAACTGTAATAGCATTGACTTTGTCACTCAGAAACATTAATCTTATTTCAATGTTTGCTATTAAAAGATATATTCAGTCATTTCTTTCATGTAATCTATCATGTCATAATATCACAAAAAACCATGAAGCTCAAATCTGAGTCTGGTTCTGGTACCTAGCTAGAGAAGAAAGTTAACGTTACATTGCAGTGTGCATTTCCACTGCATTGTACATTCTCTAAGTTGTCTGGAGATTGATGAAATAAAGGTCCTCATCCTACAAGTTGGATATGGGGAATGAGAAGCCAGGAACTCCTAGACTCTTTTAGATCACTCTGATTCCATCTAGTAGATTACCTTTCTCTAAGATATTTTTAAGGCCAGAAATGGTAATGTACTTACAAGAGGTCATTATGACTTTTGTCCACTCATCAGAGTAGGTCTAATGTAATACAGGCGATATGAAAGTCTAAATGGGTGTCAAGCTGGCAGCAAATGGATTTTCCTTCTCTAGTTGATAGTTTCTGCTCCTGTCCCCCTCGCATTCTTACCAGATTGACGGTCAGTGAACAGATTATTCTCTCCAGAGGATTTTCTTACAACAGATAACTGTTTAACAGAGAGCCATGCTGCTAAAAGTCTGAATTTTAAAACATGCTTATCCATCATATCTTTGCTAGTACTACTGTCTTGATAATTATAAACTAGCCACATTGTGTTTGATATTGTTTCCCTTTGAAACGATATTTCTATGTTATTTTAGATGGTATGCCTTGAATAATGGGATGTGCTGTATGACTGACACAGTACAAGTTGTGCAGCAACATTTAGACTTAACAGTATCACAGCAAAACCATTGTGTATCAAAGCAGTGAAAGAGTTCGTGTGTTAAGAATCATTATCCCCCAAGCAAGGGGGTTATTAAAAATCTATGTGTTAGTTGAAAGTTTGGTATTGTCAGAAGAGTAAAATACAGGAGCAGGAAGATCTGGGCTCTGACCCAAAGACTCTCCCTATGACTGTGTAACCCTATGACAAAATTACTTGTGATGGGTTGGGAGTTAGAAGGGGCTTCCGGTGAGGTCCTAAACCTTAGTGAAGAGATCCTTAAAATCATAAAATATTCACTCATAAAAAGCAAAGAGACATATTATTTTATCCTGACATTGTTTAGAAGAAACAGCTTTATGGGAGAAGTTGTTATATGTAACACACTTTTAAACCTCAGGTGGCTGAGGGAAGTTGGAGAGATTATGAATCGTGATTCAGCTGTCAGAATGAAAGCTGTGGTCTAACCTCTCTTTGAAGACGCCATGGTTTGGGGGAAACATTTTGTCACTCTGGCTGTCAGTTTCTTTTTCCATAACATTATGGGTTTGAAATAATGTTATAGGCTCCAAAATCAAAAGACATGTGTTCAAAATTTCAGCTCTGTAACTTGCTAGTCATGAGATATTAGCAGAGCAGTTAAGACTCTTTCTGTTGACAGATATTAGGAAATCTAACTTTGGCCCAAAAAAGAGAGAGAGAAAGAAAAGAAAAGCAGAAGAACAGAATAATGGAATTATTTATTGCTCACATAGTATGGTAATCTCTAGGAAACATTTGTGAAACTGTATCACTAGACCTCCCTTCCTTTGTCCTGATGGCTTGTAGCAGCTATGGCTTTATTTGCCCTCAGGTTCATATATTTGAAAAATATTTGATCAACTTGAGTCACATCCTGAATCTATCCCTAGTTAGGTGGATTCTTTGGGCTGACAGATCATCAGTTCAGTTCAGTTCAGTTCAGTCGCTCAGTTGTGTCCGACTTTGTGACCCCATGAATCGCAGCACACCAGGACTCCCTGGCATGGAGTTCATCATCAACTCCCAGAGTTCACTCAAACTCATGTCCATCGAGTCATTGATGCCATCCAGGCATCTCATCCTCTGTTGTCCCCTTTTTCTCCTGCCCCCAATCCCTCCCAGTCTAATACTCTAGCTCTTACTCCCTTGAAATTAATGGAGTTGTGCAACACTTGAAGTTACTTTTTAATTTCCTGAAATGAAATCAATGAACTAGGATGATTTGTTGCATTAAAACATTTAGTAATTATAACAATCATAACTTGATTTTATGTCATTGGTAAATTGTATTTTGAACTGTTTTCATCCATTTTATGGGAAAAAGAGCCATATTCTCTATATCATAGTGAAGTAGAAAGTCTGAACATGTTATTTCTGTATTTCTCTTGCTTTTCAAATTAAAGCATGAG
>SJYQ01000181.1:482679-499770 GCA_006410935.1 Redunca redunca | reverse complement strand
TCTGATATTTATCTTTTTCGGGGGCTGGGAGAACATTTAAGTTAATAATAATAAAGCTTTATCAACTGTAGCCAACATGTTGAACTTAGATCTTCAGACCTTAGTCATAACTGAAAGTTTAAACCTTTTTATCCTATTTCCCCCACTCTTGAGATAATTTTTTCTTCTGACAATTTATAAACTCATCTTGGGAAATATTTATGTGCATTGTATGTATATTAAAAAATAACATATTTTTAATAGCTAATTATTTTATATAGGTTTTAATTGTAATCACAAGCATTTTATTGTAGAGCAGTGCCTACATTTAGAACTTCCCTCTTAGAATTTAATTATCAGACTCTTATATGGTAGTTATTTTAAGAAAATTATAATATAGCTTGACATGCTTATTTTAATTGTTCTTTATAACAAGTTACTTAGCTGATCAATTATTGGTGTCTTAATTCTTGCTCGAAATTCCAGTTCCTTTTTAATGTATTTTTTCCCATATGAAATGAAAGCTCATTGTATGAATTTTTAGTATTTAGAGAATTTTTTAAAAAGTAAAAACAAAATTCCTAATTTTTAACACAACCTCTTTCAAGCTTTCAAAGTTTGTTATTACTCTTATGCATATTTCTATGCAACAAATGATGTATGATATTTTAACTTCACCATGTTTACAAAATGGTCTTCATTTATTGTCAAATATTTCTCAAGTTCCTACAAAGTAGGGTGACTGAAGTTTCCAGTTTACCTGGAATCTTTCTGTCTTCATCAATGAAGATCTCAAATGCTGGGTAACCTAATGTTGTTCAGTAACTAAGTCATGTCCGACTCTTTGTGACCCCATGAATTGCATCACAGCAGGCTTCCCTGTCCTTCACTATCTTCTGATAGTCCCTAGCAAACTAGGATCACTGGTCACCCTACTAGGAAGAGAGAAATGAAAAACAATATACTAAAATAACATTGAGTTTAGTGTGGGAATGATAGGATATATTCTAAGGTTTCCATATTTTAAAATCTTCATTTATTACTATTTTTTGTGATACTGCATAATTTTTCAGTTGTATTTTTGTAACAATAACTTTTGTATTGTCAATGTAAAAGAAGTTTATAGATCTGTTTCTGTAGCTTAGACTTTTGAATCATGTCTCACTTTCACAGTTGTAGACAACAATGATGAAAATATATCTGACTACAACTCTTTTTTGATGTTTATGATCTCTTCAAGATAGAGTCATATGATATGATATTGATGAGATAAAGACTATAAATTTGTTAAATCTCAGATACATGCTGCTAAGTTGTTTTCTAAAAATATGTTAACACTTTATATTTCCATTTATATTTCTCAGTTAAACACTAAATTTATTCATCTAGAATAATTTTCCCATAGTTTATGGATTAAACAATATTCACCCTGGTTTCCTGAAAAATAACTCTTCAGTTCAGTAGCTCAGTTGTGTCCAACTCTCTGCGACCCCATGCTGTGACTCTCTGGCCCTGCAGCATGCCAGGCTTCCCTCATGTGCATTGAGTTGGTGATGCCATCCAACCATCTCATCCTCTGTCGTCCCCTTCTCCTCCCNTCTGTCATCCCCTTCTCCTCCCGCCTTCTATCTTTCCCAGAGTCTTTTCCCATGAGTCAGTTCTTTGCATCACGTTGCCAGAGTATTGGAGTGTCAGCTTCAGCATTAGTCCTTCCAATAAAGATTCAGGACGGAGTTCCTTTAGGAAGGACTGGTTGGATCTCCTTGCTGTCCAAGGGATGGACAATAAAAGGAACCATGCTTCCACTGCCATATGAGTGTTTTAGTTAAATGTAACAATTTTGTTAAGACTTCAAAATCTTTGTCTCCTTAGGCTCTAAAAATGGATTTCAATTTGGAATTTTAACAGATAGTTGCATTAGAAAAATCTTCAAAGTTAGAAGAGCTGATAACACTATTAGGATTTAGAAACTCTTTATCTTACTTCAGGAGATGATACATGAATGAATGACAGTAGAAAATTGTTTCCTTTATAACTGGAGGCTTTGTTAGTCAAGGTCTTGAACACATATTCACATAGGAAGTCCTTTTTAAAAACTTCTGATACCAGATTTTAAAAAAAAGTTTAAAACTTGGCTGAGGATTGTTTAATACTATGAGTTAAACTGTAGGATGAAGATTCTGATAGAGCTTTCATTTTCCCAGGAGAGAGAAGACTCTAGCTTAATGAAAAATATATACAGTCTAATTTACTCTGATGTGATCAAATACAGGTATTGTCCTTTGGCTCAAACAAAGTAGCCTAGAAAAAATAATTTATTAAGATGTTGTTTAACACAGTTCTTTATCACAGAAGAATAAACTTTTAGCTATATTATAGATATAATAGATATAATTAAATTTTAGACTTATTAGCAATTTGCCTATACTATTTTCATATATATATGCTTCATCTCTTATTGAACCATGATAAATATTGCCAACTAGCTTTTAATTTTCATAAATCAAATATTTAATCAAACTTGAAAATGCAGAACCAAAATAGTTTTACTAGTATTTAAACACTTAGCACAGGATAGGGACATATTTACTTTGGCTTAATAATTTTATGCTTGCAAGTAGGTGTTTAATATTACATAACTATCACAACTTTTTGCCTCTAATGTCAGAATGCACTTTAACTCTAAGTTAAAATTGACTCATGAGGATGTGAGGCCAGGGCAAAAGTTGTACTAAAAAATAAAAATTTCATGAGTTAAACATACAAGTGTGTTGCCTTTATTCTTTCATAAAGTAGAACCACAATATACCTTATTTCAATACAAGTTCTCTTTTCTCATAATGACTGATAGTAGGAGCATATGTTAAAGCAAGTGAGGGGGAGCCAAAAGATGCAATAGAACTAAAGAAATATACATTATGTTCATATTTAAAGTGAATTTCCATGTAGGTATCAGAGTTGTACTATCTTCTGAGTAGCACCTATATGAATAAATAGGATATGAAAAGCCTTTGCATAATAGTGAACATGTCAGTTGTTGAAATTGCATAAAAACATTAGAAGTTTCCTGATTTAGTTGGTAATAAATATAGTTATAT
The DNA here is from genome assembly GCA_006410935.1 of Redunca redunca. NCBI lineage: Eukaryota > Metazoa > Chordata > Mammalia > Artiodactyla > Bovidae > Redunca > Redunca redunca. The sequence goes on along the minus strand of SJYQ01000181.1, from coordinate 496,693 downwards.
TTATTAAGCATTCAAAGTTTTTGAAAAATATCATCAAGTCTCCAAATGAATGAAAGACATACTGAAGAAAAGAGGAAACTTTTCAAGACTCTGCCATGTTCCAGTGTATGCTTGGTCAGTAAATTTACTCAAAAATTCTATGAAGTAAAATAATAAAGTAATTTTGGTCAAAAGTGAAAATGTCCAGTTAAGCAGATGGAGATTATTTAAGATAATCTCTCCATCTCAAGCAGATTAGTTTAATCACATTTTTAAAATCTACTTTGTCATATAACATTCTCAGGTTTCAGGGAATAGAAACTAGATATCTTTGGGAGGAAGTGACAGCCCATCAAAAAGATACAAATCAACAATCATTAGTATCATCACTATATATTTGTGTTCATTGTTTTTAATGTTAACTTAAGTGAACACTTTACAAGATAATTCCTTCAAAAAGAATAAAACTTGTGAGTTCCCAAATTAATTCATTAATGTTTCCAGCCATTACTCAGAGACACATAATCTTTTGAACCTTTAAATGTTTTTAATGTAGTATGTTATTATATAACTAAATAGCAGTCTAACACAAATGGTCTCACTGAATTCTCTTTTTTGCCTACTTCTATCTAAATTTATGGAGAAGGCAATGGCACCCCAGTCCAGTACTCTTGCCTGGAAAATCCTATGGATGGAGGAGACTGGTAGGCTGCAGTCCATGGGGTCACTAAGAGTCGGCATGACTGAGCAGCTTCACTTTCACTTTTCACTTTCATGCATTGGAGAAGGAAATGGCAACCCACTCTAGTGTTCTTGCCTGGAGAATCCCAGGGACGGGGGAGCCTCATGGGCTGCCGTCTATGGGGATGCACAGAGTCGGACATGACTGAAGCGACTTAGCAGCATCTAAATTTATTTATCCAGGGCAGGATTAAATTTATTAAATTCTCCAAGCCAGGCTTCAACAGTACTTGAACCATGAAATTCCAGATGTTCAACCTGATTTAGAAAGGGCAGAGGAGCCAGAGATCAAATTGCCAACATCCATTGGATCACCGCAAAACCAAGAGAGTTGCAGAAAAACATCTACTTCTGCTTTATTGACTACACCAAAGTCCTTTACTGAGTGGATCAAAAAAAAAAAAAAAAAAAGAAAGAAAGAAAAAAGGTGGAAAATTCTTAAAGAGATGGGAATACCAGACCACCTTACCCACCTCCTGAGAAACCTGTATGCAGGTCAAGAAACAACAGGTAGAACTTGATATGGAAAAACAGGCTGGTTCCAAATCGGGAAAGGACTATGTCAAGGCTGTATATTGTTACCCTGCTTATTTAACTTATATGCAGAGTACATCATGAGAAATGCCAGGCTGGATGAAGCACAAGCTAGAATCAAGATTGCCAGGAGAAATATCAATAACCTCAGATATGGAGATAACACCACACTTATGGCAGATAGTGAAGAACTAAAGAGCCCCTTGATAAAAGTGAAAGAGAAGAGTGAAAAAGTTGGGTTAAAGCTCAACATTCAGAAGATGAAGATCATGGCATCCAGTCCCATCATTTCATGGCAAATAGATGGGGAAACAATGGAAACAGTTTCAGACTTTATTTGGGGGGTTCCAAAATCACTGCAGATGGTGATTGCAACCATGAAATTAAAATATACTTGCTCCTAGGAAGAAAAACCATGACCAATCTAGACAGCATATTGAAAAGCAGAGACATTACTTTGCCAACAAAGATCCGTCTAGTCAAAGCTGTGGTTTTTCCAGTAGTCATGTATGGATGTGAAAGCTGGAAAATAAAGAAAGGTGAACACCAAAGAATTGATGCTTTTGAAGTGTGGTGTTAGAGAAGATTCTTGAGAGTCCATCCTAAAGGAAATAAGTCCTGAATATTCATTGGAAGGACTGATATTGAAGCTGAAACTCCAATACTTTGGCCACCTGAATGGAAGAACTGACTCATTGGAAAAGACCCTGATGCTGGGGAATATTGAAGGCAGAAGGAAAAGGGAACAACAGGGGATAAGATGGTTGGATGGCATCATCTATGGACATGAGTTTGAGCAAGCTCCTGCAGTTGGTGATGGACAGGGAAGCCTGCTATGCCGCTGTCCATGGGGGTGCAAAGAGTTAGACACGACTGAGCAACTGAACTAACTGAACTCTAAATTTAAGAAATATACAAAGTATGGTTAAGTTTTATATATTCAGTTTCCATGGCTCTGATCACACAATTACCGAAATCATTTGTGAAATTACCCTTTTTTCTAATCTGTCTTACCTATTTTGACAAGTGCCATCATGCTCATCAACCTTTATGTATGGAAAGATTTATCTGGATATGATTTACAGTAGTGTTAAGAGGAAAAAACAAAAAACATCTTTAAGAGTTAAAGATAAATAGCTGTGTCTTCTCAAAGCAATTATGCTAATATGTCAGTAATCTCCAATTTAGTATGTGATATTTCCATAACTATAAAGTTAATCATAGACATTTTTTGTACTTGGAGCCTCAATTGATATCTTCAGCAACTAGTGAATGAAAGAAACACTACAGGTTTAATTTTTCAAGGCTTTTTACAATTATGAAATATGAAAAGCTCTAAAAACTAAAAGATAATTCTTAACTTACTTAGAACCATTCAGAATGAAAACTAAATGTGAATGATGAAGTGTCTTTTTTGTTTGTTTTTTCTTATGCTGTCTCACATATAGAGTCATTGTTACCATCTTTCTGAATTCCATATATATGTTAATATACTGTATTGGTGGTTTTCTTTCTGACTTACTTCATTCTGTGTAATAGATTCCAGTTTCATCCACCTCATTAGAACTGATTCAAATGCATTTGTTTTAATAGCTGAGTAATGGAAATAGATGGGGAAACAGTGGAAAAAGTGTCAGACTTTATTTTGGGGGGCTCCAAAATCACTGCAGGTAGTGACTGCAGCCATGAAATTAAAAGACGCTTATTCCTTGGAAGGAAAATTATGACCACCAATCTAGACAGCATATTGAAAAGCAGAAACATTACTTTGCCAACAAAGGTCTGTCTAGTGAAGGCTATGATTTTTCCACTGGTCATGTATGGATGCGAGAGTTGGACTGTGAAGAAAGCTGAGCAGTGAAGAATTGATGGTTTTGAACTGTGGTGTTGGAGAAGACTCTTGAGAGTCCCTTGGACTGCAAGGAGATCCAACCAGTCCATTCTAAAGGAGATCAGCCCTGGGTGTTCTTTGGAAGGAATGATGCTAAAGCTGAAACTCCAGTACTTTGGCCACCTCATGTGAAGAGTTGACTCATTGGAAAAGACTCTGATGCTGGGAGGGATTGGGGACAGGAGGAGAAGGGGATGACAGAGGATGAGATGGCTGGATGGCATCACCGACTCAATGGACGTGAGTTTGAGTGAACTCCGGGAGTTGGTGATGGACATATAGGCCTGGTGTGCTGCTATTCATGGGGTCACAAAGAGTCGGACACGACTGAGCGACTGATCTCATCTGATCTGATATGAATATTCCATTGTGTATATGTACCACAGCTTTCTTATCCATTCATCTGCAGATGGACATTTAGGTTGCTTCCATGTCCTGGCTATTGTAAACAGTGCTGCGATGAACATTGGGGTAAACTTGTCTCTTTCAATTCTGGTTTCCTCGGTCTGTATGCCCAGCTGTGGGATTACTGGGTTGTATGTCAATTCTGTTTCCAGTTTTTTAAGGAATCGCCACACTGTTTTCCATAGTGGCTATACTAGTACTAGTTTGCATTCCCACCAACAGGGTAAGATGGTCTGTTAAGATTTTTCTATTTCTTCCTGGTTCAGTTTTGGAAAGTTATACTTTTCTAAGAATTTGTCCATATCTCCCAAGTTGTCCATTTTATTGGCATATTGCTGCTGATAGTAGTCTCTTATGATCCTTTGTATTTCTGTGTTGTCCGTTGTGATTTCTCCATTTTCATTTCTAATTTTGTTGCTTTGATTCTTCTCCCTTTTTTTCTTCATGAGTCTGGCTAATGGTATGTCTATTTTATTTATCTTCTCAAAACACCAGCTTTTAGCTTTGTTGATTTTTGCTATGGTCTCCTTTGTTTCTTTTTCATTTATTTCTCACCTAAGTTTTGTGATTTCTTTCCTTCTGCTAACCCTGGGGTTCTTCATTTCTTCTTTTTCTAGTTGCTTTAGGTGTAGAGTTAGGTTATTTATTTGATTTTTCTCCTGTTTCTTGAGGTAAGCTTATATTGCTGTGAACCTTCCCTTTAGCACTGCTTTTACTGAATCCCATAGGTTTTGGGTTCTTGTGTTTTCATTTTCATTCATTTCTATGCATATATTTATTTCTTTTTTTATTTCTTCTGTGATTTGTTGGTTTTCAGCAGTGTGTTATTCAGCTTCCATATGTTTGTATTTTTAAGTTTTTTTTCCCCTGTAGTTGACATATAATCTTACTGCATTGTGATCAGAAGAGATGCTTGAAATGATTTCAATTTTTTTGAATTTACCAAGGCTAGATTGTGGCCCAGGATGTGATCTATCCTGGAGAAGGTTCTGTGTGCACTGAGAAAAAGGTGAAATTCATTGTTTTGGGATGAAATGTCCTGTAAATATCAATTAGGCCTAACTGCTCCATTGTATTATTTAAAGTTTGTTTTTCCTTGCTAATTTTCTGTTTAGCTGATCTATCCATAGGTGTGAGTGGCTATTAAAATCTCCCACTATTATTGTGTTACTAGTAATTTCCCCTTTCATACTTGTTAGCATTTGCCTTACATATTGCAGTGCTCCTATGTTGGGTGCATATATATTTACAATTGTTGTATCTTCTTCTTGGATTGATGCTTTGATCATTATGTAGTGCCCTTCTTTGTCTCTTTTCACGGCCTTTTATTTCAAAGCCTATTTTATCTGATATGAGTATTGCTACTCCTGCTTTATTTTGGTCTCCATTTGTGTGAAATATCTTTTTCCAGCCCTTCACTTTCAGTCTGTATGTTTCCCTTGTTTTGAGATGGGTCTCTTGTAAAAAGTATGTATAGAGGCCTTGTTTTTGTATCCATTCAGCCAGTCTTTGTTTTTTTGGTTGGGGCATTCAACCCATTTACATTTAAGGTAATTATTGATAAGTATGATCCCATTGCCATTTACTTTGCTGTTTTGGGTTTGAGTTTATAAACCTTTTCTGTGTTTCTGTCTAGAGAAGATCCTTAGTATTTGTTGAAGAGCTGGTTTGGTGGTGCTGAATTCTCTCAGCTTTTGCTTGTCTTTAAAGTTTTTGATTTCTCCTTCATATTTGAATGAGATCCTTGCTGGGTACAGTAATCTGGGTTGTAGGTTTTTCTCTTTCATTACTTTAAGTAAGTCCTGCCATTCCCTTCTGGCCTGAAGAGTTTCTATTGAATGATCAGCTGTTATCCTTATGGGAATCTGCTTGTGTGTTATTTGTTGTTTTTCCCTTGCTGCTCTTAATATTTGTTCTTTGTATTTGATCTTTGTTAATTTGATTAATATGTGTCTTGGGGTGTTTCACCTTGGGCTTATCCTGTTTGGGACTCTCTGGGTTTCTTGGACTTGAGTGGCTATTTTTCCCTCATTTTAAGGAAGTTTTCAACTATTATCTCCTCAAGTATTTTCTCATGACCTTTCTTTTTGTCTTCTGGGACAAAAGAAGAAGAACTATGATTTGAATGTTTGGGTGTTTGACACCAGAGGTCTCTGAGGTTATACTCATTTCTTTTATTTCTTTTTTTTCCTTTTTCCTCTCTGCTTCATTTATTTCCACCATTCTATCTTCCACCTCACTTATCATATCTTCTGCCTCAGTTATTCTACTATTGGTTCCCTCCAGAGTGCTTTTGATCTCAGTTCAGATTGTGGTCCACTGGAGAAGGGAATATCAAACCACTTCAGTATTCTTGCCTTGAAAACCCCATGAACAGTATGAAAAGGCAAAATGACAGGATATTGAAAGAGGTACTTCCCAGGTCAGTAGGTGCCCAATGTAATACTGGAGGTCAGTGGAGAAACAACTCCAGAAACAATGAGGGGTTGGAGCCAAAGCAAAAACAATACCCAGCTGTGGATGTGACTGGTGATAGAAGCAAGATCTGATGCTGTAAGAGCAATATTACATAGGAACCTGGAATGTCAGGTCCATGAATCAAGACAAACTGGAAGTGGTCAAACAGGAGATGGCAAGAGTGAACGTCAACATTCTAGGAATCAGTGAACTAAAATGGACTGGAATGGGTGAATTTAACTCAGATGACCATTATATCTACTACTGCGGGTAGGAATCCCTCAGAAGAAATGGAGTAGCCATCATGGTCAACAGAAGAGTCCGAAATGCAGTACTTGCATGCAATCTCAAAAACGACAGAATGATCTCTGTTCGTTTCCAAGGCAAACCATTCAATATCACAGTAATCCAAGGCTATGCCCCAACCAATAACGCTGAAGAAGCTGAACTTGAACGGTTCTATGAAGACCTACAAGACCTTTTAGAACTAATACCCCAAAAAGACGTCTTTTTCATTATAGGGGACTGGAATGCAAAAGTAGGAAGTCAAGAAACACTGGGAGTAACAGGCAAATTTGGCCTTGGAATACAGAATGAAGCAGGGCAAAGACTAATAGAATCTTGCCAAGAAAATGCACTGGTCATAGCAAACACCCTCTTCCAACAACACAAGAGAAGACTCTACACATCGACATCACCAGATGGTCAACACCGAAATCAGATTGATTATATTNTGGTTTAGAAAAGGCAGAGGAACCAGAGATCAAATTACCAACATCCGCTGGATCATGGAAAAAGCAAGAGAGTTCCAGAAAAACATCTATTTCTGCTTTATTGACTATGCCAAAGCCTTTGACTGTGTGAATCACAATAAACTGTGGACAATTCTTCAAGAGATGGGAATACCAGACCACCTGACCTGCCTCTTGAGAAATCTGTATGCAGGCCAGGAAGCAAGTTAGAACTGGACATAGAACAACAGACTGGTTCCAAATAGGAAAAGGAGTACGTCAAGGCTGTATATTGTCACCCTGCTTATTTAACTTATATGCAGAGTACATCCTGAGAAACGCTGGACTGGAAGAAACACAAACTGGAATCAAGATTGCTGGGAGAAATATCAATAACCTCAGATATGCAGATGACACCACCCTTATGGCAGAAAGTGAAGAGGAACTAAAAAGCCTCTTGATGAAAGGGAAAGAGGAGAGTGAAAAAGTTGGCTTAAAGCTCAACATTTAGAAAATGAAGATCATGGCATCCGTTCCCATCACTCGATGGGAAATAAATGGAGAAACAGTGGAAACAGTGTCAGACTTTATTTTGGGGGGCTCCAAAATCACTGCAGATGGTGATTGCAGCCATGAAATTAAAAAAATGCTTAAGCCTTGGAAGAAAAATTATGACCAACCTAGATAGCATATTGAAAAGCAGAGACATTACTCTGCCAACTAAGGTCCTTCTAGTCAAGTCTATGGTTTTTCCAGTGGTCATGTATGGATGTGAGGGTTGGACTGTGAAGAAGGCTGAGCACCGAAGAATTGATGCTTTTGAACTGTGGTGTTGGAGAAGACTCTTGAGAGTCCCTTGAACTGCAAGGAGATCCAACCAGTCCATTCTGAAGGAGATCAGCCCTGGAATTTCTTTGGAAGAAATGATACTAAAGCTGAAACTCCAGTACTTTAGCCACCTCATGCGAAGAGTTGACTCATTGGAAAAGACTCTGATGCTGGGAGGGACTGATGGCAGGAGGAGAAGGGGACAACAGAGGATGAGATGGCTGGATGGCATCACTGACTCGATGGACGCGAGTCTGAGTGAACTCCGGGAGTTGGTGATGAACAGGAAGGCCTGGCATGCTGCGATTCGTGGGGTCACAAAGAGTCGGACACAACTGAGCGACTGAACTGAACTGATTATGTTATTCATTATTGATTGACTCTTTTTTATTTCTTCAAGGTCGTTGTTAAACTTTTCTTGCATCTTCTCAGTCCGTGTCTCTAGACTATTTATCTGTAACTCCATTTTGTTTTCAAGATTTTGGATCACTTTTACTATCATTATTCTGAATTCTTTTTCAGGTAGACTCCCTATCTCCTCCTCTTTTGTTTGGTTTGTTGGACATTTATCGTGTTCCTTTACCCAGAATATTTCTCTGCCTTTTCATCTTGTTTAGATTGCTGTGTTTGAGGTGGTCTTTCTGTATACTAAAAGTTTTTGGTTCCTCTTTACTGTGGGGTAGCTCCCTGTGGGTGGAATTGGACAGGTGGCTTGTCAAGGTTTCCTGGTTTTGGAAGCTTGCATAGATGTACTGGTGGATGGAGCTGGATCTCTTTTCTCTGGAGTGCAATGAAGTGTCTAGTAGTGAGTTTTGAGGCATCTGTGGATTTGGTGTGACTTTTGGCCACCTGTGTTTTAATGATCAAGGTTATGTTCCTGCATTGGAGAATTAGCTTGGTATGTCTTTCTCTGAAACTTGTTGGCTCTTGTGTGGAGCTTGGTTTCAGTGTAGGTATGGAGACTTGGATGAGCTCTTATCAGTTAATGTTCCCTGGAGTCAGGAGTTTTCTGTTGTTCTCAAGTTTTGGATTTAAGCCTCCTCCCTCTGGCTTTCAGTCTTATTCTTACAGTAGCCTCAAGACTTCTCCATCCATACAGCACTGATGATAAAACATCTAGGTTAATGATAAATAGATTTTCCACAGTGAGGGACACCCAGAGAAGTTCACAGAATTACATGGAGACGAGAAGAGGGAAGTGGGAGATAGAGGTGACCAGGAGGAGAAGAGGGGGAGTCAAAAGGGGAGAGAGCAATCTAGCTAGTAATCAATTCCCTATGTGCTTTCCATAGTCTGCATCCTTCAGAGAGGTTCATGGAGTTCCACAGAGAAGAGAAGAGGGAGGAAAGAGATAGAGGTGACCAGGATGAGAGAAGGGGGAGTCAAAAGGAAAGAGACCAATCTAGCCAGTAATCTGTTACCTTAAGTGTTCTCCACAATGTGGAACACTCACAGAGATTCACAGAGTTTAGTAGAGAAGAGAAGCGGGAGGGAGGAGATAGAGGTCAACTGGGGGAGAAAAGGGAGCGTCAAAAGGAGAGAGAGCAATCAAGCCAATAATCACTCTCCTAAGTAAAAATGTGTACTGAAGATTGGATTCGTAAAGGTATACAAAATTGATAACAAATACCAAAACGCAAAGATTAAAAATCTAAAGTAGAGGTTAGACTCTCAAAAATACAATATTTTAAAAATGAAACAAAATTGCAAAAATTATTTTATATATATATTATAATTTGCTTTAAAAATAGGGTCTTTTGGGGGGCAAGGTAATCGTAGGTTTTAAAAATGAAAATTAAAGGAGTAATAAAGAAGTTAAAAATAAGAAAAACTTTAAAAATAAAAAATAATAATAGTAAAATATATCAGGGAATTTCTCTGGAGCTGTTGAGGGCAGTGTGGGGTCAGTTCAGTTTCAGATAGTTCCTTGTTCCAGTTTATACTTCTTCTCAAGGTCTATAAGCCTATTCCAATGTAGTCAATGCTAACTGCAGTGTTTTAATCTGGTGCCCTGTCACTTCCAGAGCAGTTTCCTCTTCTTTGTTTGTTTTAGCTTCCTCTGTTTGCAAGTCTCTTCAGTGTCTAATTTCGCCCTGACACAAGGGGGTGAAGGTGGTCACTTATTTAGGCTCACTTGTTCAGTTGTGTTGTGGGGAGGGAAGAACACTGCAAACAAATATCATTGGCATGTGTGGGGAGTTCTCACAGTGTCTGGGCCACACTGGGTTTTCCCCCACTCACGGAGTGTGTGCTTTCCTGGTCTACAGTGCTCAGGCTCCAGGTTGCTCTGCAGGAGAACTGTCTAAAGCGGGCCCTGGTTTGCATGCACTTCCCAGGTCTCAGCTGCTCAGGTTCAGGTTGTTGGGTACTCCACAAGGCACAGACTCAGTTGGGCCTGCGTTTTGTGCCCTTCCCAGGTCCCAGCAGATCAGGTGACCAGATGCTTGGTGAGTGCACTCTCCCCAGGTGGACAGTATGTCTTATACCTCCCTGGTCCCAGCCACTTGGTTTCCTGGGTGAGCAGCACGAGCACCATCTCAGGTGTGCTGTGTGTCTCCTCGGGGGAGCTGATCTGACTGCGACCCTCCTGGTAGATGTCAACTGCACAGGATCCCAGGAAGACTTGGTTAGCAACTAGGAGCCTGCTCACAGTTTGGTGGAGGCTGCCATCTCTGGGCCGAGATCTCCCCTCGCCTTCCAGCTCGGGCTGTCGCCCACCTGCCTCTCTGCCTCCGGCAAGGGGAGGGGCCGGTCCATAGCCAGCTAGCCTCTCCTCTGGTATTTGCTCAGTCCTTTGCTGTGTCAGTGGGCCAGGTTATGCCTTATAGATTTTTGTTCAAAAGTTCTCTCTCTCTCTCTCTCTCTCTCTTTGTTGCTCTCTAGCTATCCCACAGTTTGGGTTGCTATCTCATCTTAGTTCCCTCAGATTGTCCTCATGGCATTCAGGCCCGTTCTTTATCCTAAGCGTGCAGCCCGCATCTCCCTGTTCAGACCCTGCTCACTGCTGGCAGACATGAGCGTTGGGGCTACTTTTCCACTGGGAGTTGCAGTTAGGTGCATACTCTGTGGGGTTTTTTTTTCCTCCTGTTATTTTGCCCTCTGAGATTCCAAAACTCCCAGCCCACTGGCTGGTGAGAGGATTTCCTGCTGCTTGGAAACTTCTCCTCCTTTATGACTTCCTCCCCAGGATGGGTCTCTGTCCCTAACTCTTTGTCTCTCTTTTTGTCTTTTATATTTTGCCCTAGCTCCTTTTGAAGAGAATGGGATGCCTTTCTGGGTGGCTGGTGTCCTCCGCCAGCGTTCAGAAGTTGTTTTGTGGAATTTGTTCAGCGTTCAAATGATCTATCAATGAATTTGTGGGGGAACAAGTGTTCTTTGCCTTTGCCATCTTGTAATTTTTTTATAAAATAATGTTATATGCACAATATTGCCTTTCTAACTCCCTAAATATTCTGAATATTTAGATATAGCACATTCAGGGATTGCTGATAAAGATTTATGGACCTGTATTAAAAAAAAAAAAAAGAAACTGCATTCTTTCATAGATGGCAAAAAAGTCTCTTTTTCTTTAAGTTTGTGACCTCAGATCACAAGTGCTTCTGTATCCCTATGTGAGTGATACTATAGTTTCTTAGAATTCTTTGTATGGAAGTAGATGCAATTCGTAGAGGGAACTTCATTTTCCCATCACTGACACTGCTACCCTAGCTACATGAGAACTCGCACAGTGTGTTGTATTTCTGGGGCAGAATTTGAACTGTCTTCATGCTTACTTAAGGCCACTCTCTGATTTCATCGCACAGTTTCTGCTGTCTTTCCCTCCCCTACCAGCAAGCAAGTATGTGGATATGCACACACTTGGGAATCCTGTTTCTCCCTTTCTATGCCTTCCTTCCAAGCAGGAGGCAAAGATGCTGGACTATCTCTTCTACTACACAGGACACTCTCACTTCTCTAAATACCATGTGTCACCTTCTATTTTCTCCTCTTTAGAGCAAAGCTGCCAAGTAAGCTGTCCAAACTCACACTCTCCTCCATTTGTTTTTCTCTTTTCAACCTTCTCCTATCCACTGAAATTTCTGTTACCAGGATTGCTTTCATCTCCATAGTGACAATTCAGTAGCCAATTATCTGTCCCCACATTACATTATAATTTGACCCAATGAATTTGTTGTCCAATTTTGAAAGTATTTTTCTATTTTGCTTCCAGTTTCAGTACCTTCTTTTTTTTAACTTTCTGTCTACCCCAAGGCTCTTTCACCTGGATCTCATTCAGACCTCTAATGGATTTAGTAGCCCAGTGTTTGAGTAGTTTGTCTCTTCTCTGCACTAATTGCACATGATTCTATCTATCCCATGGTTTCCAGATTTGTAAATTTGCCACAGTGTCTTTGCTGTGCCCCAGACTGTCTTATTTGTTGTCTGACTTCAAGGGAATGGCTAACAAGAATTCCAAACTCTATTTCCAAAACAAGAACTGTTTATTTTCCTTTACAAACATGTTCCTTTCCTATGTTTAAAATAATTTTTAACATCATTCATCAAAATGCTTAATCCTTAACCTTAAGGGTCATTTTTGAAAGATAATTTTTCTTATATTCTCACTCTCTCAATCAGTAAATGTTGATGCCATCATCAAAACAGTTCTGTCCAATTCTCTCACTTTTCACTGTGATTCTTGCTACTGTCCTAGTCAAAGTTACTGTGGTATCTCCCTTATATTATGCCCAAAGCCCCTATCTATTTACTTTCCATCTTTTGTCTTTTTTAGCCATAACAAACATGAACTTTTTAAAATGCAAATTAGTTCATACCTCCTTTATCAAAACCTTCAAATACCTTCTCATCACATTCAAGTAAAAAGAAAATTCTTACACCAAATAGAATTCAAAACATGTATTTAAATACGTGTATGTGCATATTGATAGCACCTTGAGTCTCAAAAACCAAAAGGGAAAGGAACTCAAATGTCCATCAACAAGTGAATGATTAGCAAATCTTGATATGTACATACAATAGATTATTATTCAATCATTAAACAGGAAGTGCTGATTGATGCTACAACATCAGTGATCCTGGAAAACATTATGCCAAGTGAAAGAAGCCATCACAAAAGGCCCATGTTGTATGATTCTGTTTATATGAAATATCCTGAATATATAAATCCACAGTTATGGTAACAAGGCTCCTAGTTAGCTCTTCAACCTCATCCCTACCAGTCTCCATTTATATCCCCTCTTCTAGTCACAGTGGTCCCTGCTTATTCCTAGTTTCTTAGCATATGTTTACTCAATTTATTTGTGACTACTTTTTCTTTTTCCTCTAGTTGAACACCTCTTAATTAAATCTTGAAATGGCTTGTTCTGGAATCTTCTTAAAATATCACTTCCTTACAGAATATTGCCTCTATAATTGTTCATCCAAAATTTCCATAGGATAATAGATTTCTAAATCCAAATTTGCAAAACCAATGTAGATTGTAAGCAGCATAATTACCCACACAAAAGAAATCTCCGATGTAACTAATATTTAGGAAGTATAAAAAGCTTGGAATTATCTGAGGGTAAAGAAATAAATTCCTATCAATAAGAGTTGGCTCTCACACTGAATCAGGGAGACAGACAGAGACTGTAAATTAAGAGAGAGGCAGTGGAAGCCAAGCAGTGGCTGACCACAGATAAAATAACTCCTACAAAGAAGATACTGAAAATAAGTCCAAGGAAATTCTGAGAACAGTTCTAAGAGTAGGTGAGGAGAGAGAAAGATACTTGAAATTATGTAGAAGTGTGGCTCAGAGGTTAAAGCGTCTGCCTGCAATGCGGGAGACCTGGGTTCGATCCCTGGGTCAGGAAGATCCCCTGGAGAAGGAAATGGCAACCTACTCAGTATTCTTGCCTGGAGAATCCCATGGACGAAGGAGCCTGGTGGGCTACAGTCCACGGGGTCACGAAGAGACGGACACGACTGAGCGACTTCACTCACTGAAATGTAAGACTCTTAGGAAGAAACTGTTTCTGAGCAAGAAGGGGCATATTAGAAGAGTGTGGAACATTCCTTGGAGGCTCTGTACTTAACAGGAAAAAGGAATCAAAGAGTTGAATTTAAGGAAAAAACCTACAGAAACATAAATGTATCACTATTTCAGAAAGAACCCTACTGTATTAACAGATAACCCTCAATAAAGAAATTTATTTTCACTTTAACGTACAACACCCTGTTCATGAACATAGAAATATGTAAAACCCCAAAGTTCTCTTTTGTCTCCCCAGCTATTGTTTGCTTATGAAAAAAAGTTATTTCAAAATGAATAGAAAATTATTGACAACATTTATATCAATTAGTAGATTGTAAAAGGAACAGATATATTGAGTATCAAAGTAATCTAACTGATGAAAATTCTCCCCCTCAAACTCACACAAAAGAAAAACCAAGAACCAGAGGAAAACTG
>SJYQ01000181.1:447011-482670 GCA_006410935.1 Redunca redunca | reverse complement strand
AAAACTGATACAAAACACCAAAAATTTTATTAAATGTCTTTAAAAAACCACTTCCACATATGAAAACATAAGTTTTGAATGAGTGACTCTCAAAAATATAAATGAACAAAATATGAAAGGATGTGAAATGAGAGTTGAGTAGATCAGAAATGAAAGAGAAGGAGAAACAAAACCTCAGTAATAATGATTCAACTGAGAGGTGCCAAAGAAAGAATAGATTCTCATAGGCATTTTTTTAACAAGTGGAATTGATGAAGCAATGGGGGCCAAAAAAGAAAAAACAAAGTGAAAAACTAAAAATAATTAAAGAAAAAGTGATAGATATATATGAAGGTACATATTTCTTAAAGTTGGAATCCTTAAAGAAGAGAACTCAAACATAGGAACAGAAGGAAATAATAAAGTATGGCTTAAGAGAGTTTTTCAGAAATAAAAATATTCAGTTATATATTGAAAGGGCACATTTCATTAACTGTTAAATACACCATAGAAAAATTTTTAGACTTTACAGATATGTTTTAAAAGTCCTCTGGGTTTCCAAGTGAAAAGACCCAGTTCTTTCCAAAAGAAAGAGAAACTATGTTGGCATCAGAGTTCTCCACAACAATTTTCGATACGATTACAATGGAACTCTGCTTTCAAAAAAAAAATACAAAGAAAAGACTGTGTGAACCAAGCTTTCTTTCACATGTCAAGGTTATTAAAAATAGTATTAAACTTAAAAGAACTTAGAGAATTCTATACTCACTAGGGGCTGAGCTTTTTCTAACTTAGTGGGTATTAGTTAAACTTTAACAAAAGGATAGATGGTAAGCATTGAATATATTTAATTGTAGATCTAAGACTTAAAACAAAGATATGAAAAAGGATAGAATAATAGTAGGTAAATATGGTCTAGCTAATTAGGAATTTTGCAACTGCAAATAAATGTAGGATAAAGAAGAGGAAAATGGAAGATATTAATTTTCATAAATCTGATAGATACTAGTCAAATGATAACTTTCAAATCTTAATTCAGTTCAATTCAGTTCAGCCACTCAATTTTGTCCAACTCTTTGAGACCCCGTGGACTGCAGCACGCCAGTCTTCCCTGTCCATCTAATTAACTAATTTTAAATAGTTGCCCAAATAAAGAAAAAAGTGGACTAAGAGCTTAATCCTATCTCTCAAAGAGCTCACATTTTTTTCGAGGAAAGTTATTGCATATAAATTCGTGATCTCTGTTATAGCTAATCTCTGAAAAAGTTTTTTAAAGCAACATTAAAAAAAGAGACTGTCTAGATGCCAGGAAGGAATTTTTGCATAAAAAATAATAAAAATTCTGTTTTGAATTTAGAAATATGTTGAAATTCTGGGCAAGAAATCCTATACTGTATTTATAAGTCTACTGTTTGTTGGTTAAATTTTACAGAAATATAAATATGTCTTTGCAAATGAAGTAGTGGCCTTTGAAATATCCTTAGTTAAATTCCTATTTTATTTGGAAAAAAGAAAAAATAGTTTTCTTTCCCTTCCTTCCTCCCTATCTCCCTTCCTTCCTTCCTTTTCTTCTGAAAATGAATATTTTTAAAACTATTTTTGCAAATTGTATGTGTGTGTTGGTTTTAATTTTTGAATTTTATTTTTTTCTGTTTTTGTCTTTGTGTGTTTTTGTGGTGTTGATCATGANTGATAGCAGTGGTGTTGAGATTTCATGTAAATCTTGTACTTCCAAATGCATTTGAAACACAGTGTGTAGTAATTTTCCTTTTGTGTTCCTTTTCATCAGCTATAGCTAGCTGTTTTTCAATATTTTTGCTTAATGAAGTAAAATAACAATATAAATGAAATTTCTCATTGCAAATGAATCTCATCCAGCTGCATTCAACTATGAAAGAGCTCTCAGGAAAGACTACACATTAATTTTCATTTGAGTAATATTTTGCAAAGAGGTTCATGGGCCTTAATGTCCTTCAGATCACCATATGCTGCCATCACAAAATATCAGGTCCATAGAGAAATGATCCTCTGTGTTTTTTAGGAAGTTGAGAAAATAACACTAAGTCAACTCAGATAATTCCATTTCCTAAATCAAGTACTTCTGTGATTTGATGGCATAAAAATGGAAATGTTTTTAATTCTTTGTACAGCATCTAGTAGAACTGGCAATAGATGAATAGAAGAATGTCTGAATGGATGTGAGTGAACTGAAGGAATGTTTTGAATGACCTAAATGACCTTTCCTACTCCAGAATAAAATAATATGTAACTGGTAGGCAGGATGATGTCTTAGTTTACCATCATCACCCTAGTTTAAAGGCTGCTTTGCATGGGGAGGAAAAATAATCAGGAACTGGTGACAGGCTAGATAGAAGGATGTTAAACACCAAGGACTTCAGTACTAAGGACTGATTTTCAATAAGTAGGGTACAGGCATTCCTCTTATATTGTTTCTTGTATGAAAGCATAAAGCCATGCCTAGATAGAAGGAAAAGTCTCTTCCAGGAGAAAAAAGTCTATCTTTTTTCTCTTTAATACATGATGTTTTTATAATTGTTTTGCTATTTCATTCTTCTTCGTCAGGAAGAAATCAGTATTATATCTTTTAATTTTTGCATTATATCTTTTAATTTTTGTAACATAAGGAAGTGAATTCTGTTTGATCTCCTCTCCCACAGTATCTGCATTTGGTTCTTTTTTTCTTACCATCATGAGTTGGAGAACTTGGTTTCTGTGCTTCTGTTTACAATCATTTCTGGAAAATAGATATTCTGTTTTCACTTCTGAAAAGTGAAAGTCACTCCATCGTGTCCTACTCCTTGCAACCCCATGAGTCCATGGAATTCTACAGGCCAGAACACTGGAGTGGGTAGCTGTTCCCTTCTCCAGCAGATCTTCCCAACCTAGGGATCAAACCAGGGTCTCCTGCATTGAAGGCAGATTTTTTAACAGCTGAGCCACCAGAGAAGCACTCTCACTTCTGAGATTCTGTTAATTGTCTTGTACTAGAATTTACTCTTGTGATGGGACAAACAAAGCCTTTGTAGTCATTCCCTACATTCAACATGGTGCCCTGGAAATCTGTGAGAATCTCCTTCATTGCTACAATCTCTCATTCCAACTATTGTACCTCTAGTTTTGGGTGGTTCTCCTTGTTCATTTCTCTGAATGCGTTCTTTCTAGTTTAGAAAATATTAAAAAGAATTATCAGTCCTATCAGCTAACATACTTTCTACTTTTTGAGGAGGAGAAAAGGGAGTTTTAATATACCCTAGTGAAACTTATATAATTTATCTTAATCCAATTTTTTTGGCAAAGAAATAGAGGAAAACAACAAATGGGAAAGACTAGAGATCTCTTCAAGAAAATTAGAGATACCAAGGGAACATTTCATGCAAAGATGGGCTTGATAAAAGACAGAAATGGTGTGGACCTAACAGAAGCAGAAGATATTAAGAAGAGGTAGCAAGAATACACAGAAGAACCATACAAAAATATCTTCATGACCCAGATAATCACAATGGTATGATCACTCACCTAGAGCCAGACATCCTGGAATGTGAAGTCAAGTGGGCCTTAGGAAGCATCACTATGAACAAAGCTAGCAGAGGTGATGGAATTCCAGTTGAGCTATTTCAAATCCTGAAAGATGATGCTGTGAAAGTGCTGCACTCATTATGCCTGCAAATTTGGAAAACTCAGCAATGTCCAAGGACTGGAAAAGCTCAGTTTAAATTCCAATCCCAAAGAAAGGCAATGCCAAAGAAAGTTCAAACTACCACACAATTGCACTCATCTCACACTCTAGTAAAGTAATGCTCAAAATTGTCCAAGCCAGGCTTCAGCAATACATAAACCATGAACTTCAGATGTTCAAGCTGGATTTAGAAAAGGCAGAGGAAACAAAGATCAAATTGCCAACATCTGCTGGATCATCAAAAAAGCAAGAGTTCCAGGAAAAACATATATTTCTGCTTTATTGACTATGCCAAAGCCTTTGACTGTGTGGATCACAAGAAACTGTGGAAAATTCTGAAAGAGATGGGAATACCAGACCACCTGACCTGCCTCTTGAGAAACCTATATGCAGGTGAGGAAGCAACAGTTAGAACTGGACATGGAACCACAGACTGGTTCCAAATAGGAAAAGGAGTATGTCAAGACTATATATTGTCACCCTGCTTATTTAACTTATATGCAGAGTACATCATGAAAAATGCTGGGCTGGAAGAAGCACAAGCTGGAATCAAGATTGCCAGGAGAAATATCAATAACCTCAGATATGCAGATGACACCACCCTTATGGCAGAAAGTGAAGAGGAACTAAAAAGCCTCTTAATGAAAGTGAAAGAGGAGAGTGAAAAAGGTGGCTTAAAGCTCAACATTCAGAAAATGAAGATCATGGCATCTGATCCCATCACTTCATGGGAAATAGATGGGGAAACAGTGGGAAGTGTCAGGGTATTTCGGGGGGCTCCAAAATCACTGCAGATGATGATTGCAGCCATGAAATTAAAAGACACTTACTCCTTGGAAGAAAAGTTATGATCAACCTATATAGCATATTAAAAAGCAGAGAAATTACTTTGCCAACAAAGGTATGTCTAGTCAAGGCTATGATTTTTCCTGTGATCATGTATGGATGTGAGAGTTGGACTGTGAAGAAAGCTGAGCGCCGAAGAACTGATGCTTTTGAAGTGTGGTATTAGAGAATACTCTTGAGAGTCCTTTAGACTGCAAGGAGATCCAACCAGTCCATCCTAAAAGAGACCAATCCTGGGTGTTCATTGGAAGGAATAATGCTGAGGCTGAAACTCCAATACTTTGGCCACCTCATGCGAAGAGTTGACTCATTGGGAAAGACCCTGATGCTGGGAGGGATTGAGGGCAGGAGGAGAAGGGGACGACAGAGGATGAGATGGCTGGATGGCATCACCAACTCGATACACATGAGATTGGATGAACTCCAGCAGTTGGTGATGGACAGGTAGGCCTGGCGTGCTGCGATTCATGGGGTCGCAAAGAGTCCCCACACTACTGAGTGACTGAACTGAACGGAACTGAAGCCAATTAGAACATCACTTTTTTGCTTTTTCCTGTTTGTCTTCTCTTCATCTGTCCTTCCAACCCAAAAGAGGAAGAAATGTTCTTTTAATCAAAACTATAGATTCACATATATTATCTTATGCAGACACATATACATATATTACTTAGCATCATTCTCATACTGTATACTTAAGGTCTCTATTCATACTTTGATCATCTACACAAAAGTAAGACAGATAAATGAAAATATCTGAAAAAAAAACAAAACACGATAAGTCTACTTAACTCTAGGGCAACCAGGTTCAAATCCAGCTACATTTGGTAGGTATAATAGCTCACTGCCATATCATTGTCTGTACATATATTCATCCAGGGCTTGAAATTTATAATCGTTTCTGTATCAGTTTCACTAGTAAAGCAAGATGGCTGGGTCTTTGAAAAAATATGGCTATTATTAAAAACTGAAGAGGATACTGTAGTGATGATAAAAACTTTTATTTTGAAATTTCTTATACTATATGGTTGTGTTCAGACATGAAAAATGATAGGAGACTGCCTTAAAATATGTTTTTTTTTAATTTGCTTATCCAAGATTATGCTTACTATGGAGAAATAAAAACTATTTTCTGAAGAAATGAGAAAGTTATAGTTGAGCCAGACCTTACATATGTATGTGTGCATATGTGGTTTCACACACACACACACACACACACACACACACACACACACATATGCATAAATTTATATCATATTATTGTTAAGCATGAGATTGAAATAATTATAAGTTAAAAATAAAGCACCTTTAATAGTTACTATTTTGACAACTTTGCTGAATTGAAATGGAAAATTTTATATATAATTGCTTACTTGGCAGGACTGATATGAGGATTGCTATTTATGTGACAGAAACATTTGTAAACCATCTGACCTTCTCAAAGAAAGGTTACAATAGTGATTAGAGAATAACATCTGCTTTCCTTTTAACCCCAGTCTGAAATCAGATCACCTTACATGGGGTTAGAAAAAGTCTGTATAATGAAATGGATTCTAACAAGTAAGCAGATGGTCTTGAGAGATGGTACGGGTGATCATGAGAAGAGTTTTACAGCCTTCCTTGATTTGTTGAGATTTTTTTTAAAATCTGTATTTATTGCGGATAACTTTATGTTTATTGGCACCATATGCTAATACTATATAAACACAGAATGTCTCCACATTGTTAATATTGAATGCATTGAACTTCTCAGTGAGTTTAAAGATTTAAAATAAGCCATCGCCCATCATCCATATATTGCTCATATATGAGATTTTCAGCAAAGGTGCTAAAAAATGTAAGGTTTGGAATTTCCATGTGAAGAAATATCTACACATATATTTAGTTATATATATATATATATATATATATACTTGTGTGTGTGTGTGGATGACATATTAAAAGACTTTCTATATTGGAAATCTTTGCTTGTTTTCAGCCAATATTTTTAGTATATATGTATGTATTCCCTTTACTATCACTAGAAATTCATACTTTGTGACTGCCTAGAGGTAGGAGTTGTATATCCTTCCTGTTGAAGCTGCACTGTGGGAGTTCCAAGTTTGTCCAGTGGCTAAGACTCTACACTCCCAATGAAGGGGCCCTGAATTCAATCCCTGGTCAGGGAACAAGATCCCGCATACCACAGTTAGGAGTTTGTACTCTGCAATTAAAGATTCCTCATGCTGCAGCTACTAAAGCTCCTGTAAGTCTGGTACACTCGAATAAATAAATAAATATTTTTAGAAAAATCATTAAAATGTTCNGAATTATGAGACATACAATATTGTATTAGTTTCAGTTCTATAACATACTAATTCAATGTTTTTATACATTATAAAATGATCCCCACAGTAAGTACAGTTACATAAGGCACAGTAATTATAATGTTATTGACTGTATTTCCTGTGATGTATATTACAGTCTCATTTATTTTATAGGTTAATCCCTTTCAATTATGTTTCCCATCCTCCCACCCTTCTCCTCTCTGATAACCACCAGTTTGTTCTCTGTATCTGTAGTCCTTTTCTGTTTTGTTTTGTTCATTGTATCTTTTTACAGGGGTTTCCAAGTGGCTCTGGTATTAAAGATCTTGCCTACCAATGCAGGGCACATAAGAGATGCAAGTTCACTCCCTGGGTTAGGAAGATTCCCTGGAGATGGAAATGGCAACATACTCCAGTATTCTTGTCTGGAGACTCCAATGGACAGAGGAGCCTGCTGGGCTGCAGTCCATGGGATGCATAGAATCAAACACAATTCTTTTTTTAGATTCTCTATATTAGAGAAATCATATGGTATTTGTTTTTCTCTGTGTGTATTATTTCACTTAGCATGATACCCACCAGGTCTATCCAATATTTGAAAGGTAATTCAGTTCAGTTCAGACTCTCAGTTGTATCTGACTGTGACACCAGGGACTGCAGCATACCAGGCTCCGTGTCCATCGCCAATTCCCAGAGCCTGCTAAAACCCAAATCCATTGAGTCAGTGATGCCATCCAATCATCTCATCCTTTGTCATCCCTCCTTCTTCTGCCTTCAGTGATTCTCTGCATCAGGTGGCCAAACTATTAGAGCTTCAGCTTCATCATCAGACCATCATCATCAGTGATTATTCAGGACTGATTTTCTTTAGGATGGACTGGTTGGATCTCCTTGCAGTCCAAGGAACTCTCAAGAGTCTTCTCCAACACCACAGTTCAAAAGCATGAATTCTTTGGCACTCAGCTTTCTTTATAGTCCAACAATTCACATCCATACATGACTACTGAAAAAAACATAGTTTTGACTATATGGACCTCTGTCGACAAAGTAATGTCTCTGCTTCTTAATATGCTGTATAGGTTGGTCATAGCTTTTCCTCCAAGGAGCAAGCGTCTTTTAATTTCATGGCTGCAGTCACCATCTGCAATGATCTTGGAGCCCAATAACGTCACTGATTCCATTGTTTCCCCATATATTTGCAATGAACTGATGGGACCAGATGCCATGATCTTAGTTTTTTGAATGTTGGGCTTTAAGCCAGCTTTTTCACTCTCCTCTTTTACTTTCATCAAGGGGCTAATAAGTTCCTCTTCACTTTCTGCCATAAGGGTGGTGTCATGTGCATATTTGAAGTTATTGATAATTCTCCCAGCCATCTTGATTTCAACTTGTGCTTTATCCAGCCCAACATTTTGCATGATGTACTCTGCATATAAGTTAAATAAGCAGGGTGACAATATACACCCTTGACATACTCCATTCCCAATTTGGAACCAGTCTATTGTTCCATGACCAGTTCTAACCAGTGCTTCTTGATCTGCATACAGATTTCTCAGGAGGTAGGTCATTTGGTCTGGCATTCCCATTTCTTGAAGAATTTTCCACAATTTGTTGTGATCCACACAGTCAAAGGGTTTAGCATAGTCAATACAACAGAAGCAGATGTTTTTCTAGAACTCTCTTGCTTTTTTGATGATCCAAAAAAGCAAGAGATGATTTGCTCTCTGGTTCTTCTGCCTTTTCTAAATCCAGCTTGAACATCTGGAAGTTCTCAGTTCATGTACTGTTGAAGCCTAGCTTGGAAAATTTTGAGCATTACATTGCTAGTGTTTGAGATGAGTGCAATTGTGCAGTAGCTTGATCATTCTTTGGCATTGCCTTTCTTTGGGATTGGGATGATAACTGACCTTTTCCAGTCCTGTGGCCACTGCTGAGTTTTCCAAATTTACTGGCATATTAAGTGCAGCACTTTAACAACTTTATGGTTTAGGACTTGAAATAGCTCAGCTAGAATTCTGTCACCTCCACTAGCTTTGGTTCTACTGATGCTTCCTAAGGCTCACTTAACTTCGCATTCTAGGATGTCTGGCTCTAGGTGAGTGATTGTACCATCATGGTTATCTGGATCATTAAGATCTTTTTTTGTATTGTTCTTCCACATATTCTTGGCACCTTTTCGTAATATCTTCTGCTTCGGTTAGGTCCATACCATTTCTGTCCTTTATTGTGTCCATTTTGCATGAAATGGTTCCCTTGGTATATCTAATTTTCTTGAAGAGATCTTTAGTCTTTCCCATTCTATTGTTTTCCTCTATTTCTTTGCATTGTTCACTTAGGAAGGCTTTCTTATCTCTCCTTGCTCTTCTTTGGAACTGTGCATTCAGATGGGTGTAGCTTTCCTTTTCTTCTTTGCCTTTAACTTCTCTTCTTTACTCAGCTATTTATAAGGCCTCTTCAGACAACCATTTTGCCTTTTTGAATTTTTTTTTCCTTGGAGATGGTCTTTAGTCTTTATCAATGTCTCCTGTACAATGTCATGAACCTCCATCCATAGTTCTTCAAGCCCTCTCTGTCTATCAGATCTAATCCCTTGAATCTATTGTCCCTTTCACTGTATAATCATAAGGGATTTGATTTAGGTCATACCTGAATGGTCTAGTGGTTTTCCCTACTTTCTTTAATATAAGTCTGAGTTTTGCAATAAGGAGTTCATGATCAGAGCCACAGTCAGCTCCTGGTCTTGTTTTTTGCTGACTGTATAGAGATTCTCCATCTTTGGCTGCAAAGAATATAATTAATCTGATTTCAGTACTGATCATCTGGTGATGTCCATGTGTAGAGTCTTCTCTTGTATTGTTGGAAGAAGGTGTTTGCTATGCCCAATGTGTTCTCTTGGCAAAACTCTGTTAGCCTTTGCCCAAATTCATTTTGTAATCCAAGACCAAACTTGCCTATTACTCCAGGTATCTCTTGACTTCCTACTTTTGCATTTCATTCCCCTATGATGAAAACTTCTAGAAGGTCTTTTAGGTCATCATAGGACCATTCACCTTCAGCTTCTTTGGCATTAGTTATTGGGGCCTGCACTTTGATTAAGATGATATTGAATGGTTTGTCTTGGAAACAAACAGAGATCATTCTGTCAGTTTTGACAGAATGCAATTCTTAGCACCTAAGAACATTTCAGACTCTTTTTTTTTGACTATGAGGTCTATTCCATTTCTTCTAAGGGATTCTTGCCCACAGTAGTAGATATAATGGTCATCTGAATTAAATTCACCCATTCCAGTCCACTTTAGTTCACTGATTCCTAAAATACCAATGTTCACTCTTGGCATCTCCTCTTTGATCACTTGCAATTTACCTTCATTCATGGACCTAACATTCCAAGTTCCTATGCAATATTGTTCTTACAGCATCAGACTTTACTTCCATAACACATCTATACCTGGACATGGTTTTTGCTTTGCTTCTGTCTCTTCATTCTTTCTGGAGTTATTTCTCCACTCTTCTCCAGTAGCATATTGAGCACCTACCAACCTGAGGAGTTCATCTTTCAGTGCCATATCTTTTTGCCTTTTCATACTGTTCATGGGGTTCTCAAGGCAAGAGTACTGAGAATACTGGTTTGCCACTCCCTTCTCCAGTGGACCACATTTTGTCAGAACTCTCCACCATGACCTATCCATCTTGGGTGGCCCTACATGGCATATCTCATAGTTTTATAAGTTAGGCAAGGCTGTGGTTCATGTGATCAGTGTGGTTAGTTTTCTGTGATTGTGGTTTTCATTCCATCTGCCCTCTGATGAATAAGGTTAAGAGACTTATGGAAGCTTCCTGGTGGGAAGAGACTGACCCTGGGGGAAACTGGGTCTTTTTCTGATAGGCAGAGCCATGCTCAGTAAATCTTTAATGCAATTCTTGTTGATGGACAGGGCTGTGTTCCCTCCCTGTTGTTTGGCCTGAGGTCAAACATGCCTCCACGAGAGACACCTGGGCACTCATAGGCAAGTCTAACTCAGTCTCTTGTGGGGACACTGCTCTGTTCTCCTGGCTCCTGTTGTATACAAGGTTTTGTTTGTGCCCTCAAAGAGTCTGTTTCCCTAGTCCTGTGGAAATTCTGTAATCAAGTCCCACTGGTGTCCAAAGTCAAATTCCTTGGGGTTGTCATCTTCTCTGGGGCTCTGTGATGGGGCTAATTTTGATCTCCTCCAAGAGGGGTTATGCCACATGCAGCATGACCCAGGTCTGCTGCAGTCAGACCCACTGTTCCTACTGCTGACTTGTTCCTCTGCAGGAGACACTCAGACACTCAAAGACAGGTCTGGCTCCGTCTCTGTGAGGCCTCTGGGTCCTGGCTCACACAAGGTTTTGTCTGAACCCTCCTCTCTGGCAGGTATGGGATGTGATTCTAAATGTGATTTTGCCCCTCCTACTGTCTTCTTGTGGCTTCTCCTTTGCCCTTGGACATTTGGTATCTGTTTTGGTGGGCTCTAACATTCTCCTGTCAATGGTTGTTCATCAGTGAGTTGCAATTTTGGAGTTCTCAGAGGAGAAGATGAGCACATATCCTTCTACTCTGTCATCTGTATTAGGCCCTTTTCTAAGTAAATTGTGTAAAACCACTTCATATTCATTGCTGCCCTATGAGGTAGGTTATTATTTTTACTTACATTAAAAATGTGGACTAATTGTGAACCATGAATTTATAAAGTGTATAAGTTACACTAAGACTAGGGGGATGGAATGGAAGAGAAAGTAAAGATGATAAAATATTGACAAATTTTGATACAGCTCTCCAGAAGATCAAATTCCATGGTAAAGACTGGCTCTAAGATAAATAATCATAAACCAATGTATATCATACTAGAAATATGCATAAGTAAAACATTTGAACACTTTGAGAAAATAAATGAGATAAATTAATTCTTCTGTGTATCAATTGAATGGGATATGGGTTTTCTAACTACAAGAGGTAACTGGGGACTCTAAACAGAGGGAAATGTACAAAAATAATAATACAAATAACACAAAGTTATTTGAAGGTAAAAGCAAATAGTTTGTGGCGACAGTGGGTAGAACTTAAAAAAAGCAGGATAGTAAACTGAGGCTATTTTCTGATTAATTGTTACATCAGGACAATAAAGACCTCTTACAGAATTCCAACTACAGTAGTACCAGCACCACAATTCAAAAGCATCAATTATTTGAACTGTGGTGCTGTACAAGACTCTGAAGAGTCTCTTGGACTGTGAGAAAACCAGTCAGTGCTAAAGGAAATCACCCTGTCTATTCATTGGAAGGACTGATGCTGAAGCTGAAGCTCGAATTCTTTGGTTACATGATGCGGAGAGCCAATTCACTGGAAAAGATCCTGATGCTGGAGAAGGTTGAAGGAAAAGAAGAGGGCGGCAGAGAAAGAGATGGGTTAGATAGCATCACTGACTCAATGGACAAGAATTTGAGCAAACTCCTGGAGAAACTGAAGGAGAGTTTCTGTCCTGGCGTGCTGGGAAGCCTGGGAGTCTGGAACCTTGGCATGCTGCAGCCCATGGGGTCACAAAGGGTTGGACACTACTTAGAAACTGAATAACAGTCACGTGAGAAACTTGTGTTTTAGAAAGCTCAGTTCTGTAGATAGTGTAGATGATACGCTGAGAGACTAGCAAGGTAAATACGTCTTATCCAGTATACTATTATGTACCCAGTATATGTGATAGCCAGTATACTCTTAATTAGCTTATCATGAAAAACAATTTGTGGTCAAATGTAGTTGAGAAATTCTCATCACTGATATTGGAGCCAGACTACATGGGCATAAATCCTCTCTTACTAGTAGTTCAGATTTTGATTAGGGTATTTAACACTTTAATGAAAAATTTCCACATTTTTAATGTAAAGATAATAACCTACCTCATAGGGTAGTAATGAATATGAAATAGTTTTATATAATTTAATTACTTAGAAAAGGGCCTGATACAGGGAAAATGTTGTTTCAATGTAAATGCTAAGCAAAAGTCTTCCCTGGGGATTTATATATGCTTTGTAAACCTTGCAGCAGCCCATCAGTTAGATAATATTAGCCCCTTCATATAAAGATCCCTATCGTTAAAAGTAGATGTATCCACAATTCTCTTTGGTTCCTAAACCCAAGCTCCTTCAACTATACTATATGTCTTGACAATGTTAAGAAAGAGGAGGACTTTGAACATGCATCAGTTCAGTTCAGTTCAGTCACTCAGTCATATCCAACTCCTTGTGTCCCCATGAATCACAGCCCGCCAGGCCTCCCTGTCCATCACCAACCCACAGAATTCACCCAAACTCATGTGCATTGATTTGGTGATGCAATCCAGCCATCTCATCCTCTGTCGTCCCCTTCTCCTCCTGCCCCCAATCCCTCCCAGCATCAAAGTCTTTTCCAATGAGTCAACTCTTCGCATGAGGTGGCCAAAGTACTGGAGTTTCAGCTTCAGCATCATTCCTTCCAAAGAAATCCCAGGGCTGATCTCCTTCAGAATGGACTGGTTGGATCTCCTTGCAGTCCAAAGGACTCTCAAGAGTCTTCTCCAACATGCATAGGTTCACTAAACTCTATAGAAGAGTGAAACCTGGGAAGCTATTAGATCAGATTTTCTTATTGGAGGGTATGAGATCACAAAATAACAATTTCAAAAGAATGGACTTGGTTGATGACAGATTATAACAGAAGGTAAGCGTATAGAAGCAATACATACAAATTAAGCTCAGAATTTTTCAAATCAAAAGGGGAGGAAGAAAATAGGGTAAGTGCACTAGCTAGAGAAACTGCCTGCCAGTTCAGGAGACATAAGAGACATGGGTTCGATCCCAGGGTGAAGAAGATCCCTGGAGAAGAAATGGCAACCCACTCCAGTATTCTCACCTGGAGATTTTAACAGACAGAGGATCCTGGCAGGCTATGGTATGGATCCTGGCAGGCTATGGTCCATAGTGTTGCAGAGTCAGATATAACTGAAGAGACTTAGCATGCATGTGAAGAGTTAAGAAACTTTTCTGTGGAATTCGTGTGTGAGCATACAATGTGTGTGCGGATGTGTGTTAAACATTTCTATTCTTTATATTTGAAAGATAAGTCAGGCTTAAGCATTCTAGAATGTTCAGGAAAAGAAACCAATGTAATGAAAAATGATAAGGGAAAAAAAGGAAAACCTGATGTATCAAAATTTGGGGTAAAAGTATCTTCAAAGACATTTCCCAAAATGGGAAGAGATTCCTGTCTCCTAAACCAGGAGGGAATTTAAGGAATATAATGGCCACCTTTAACTCAGTGACTTGATAACATGAATCAGTAACATTTTCTAAGTGCTTGCAATGCACTCTGCACTATTGTAAGCACTTTATGTGGATCAATTCATGCAGTTCTTCTAACAAGCTTTTGAGGTAGCTGTTGTTACAAAGAGGATATGTGAAGTATAGTGGAAGTGCTGGGACTTAAACTTTTATAGTTTAACTTTACAATCCGTGTATTTACTAACCCCAGTGTATTGCCTTTCTGGCTAAACCCCAGGCTGGGCAGTGGTAAATGGGAGGCTGGTTCAGTATTTTTGAATGTTTTAGAATATGGAGGTGTCTGAAAAAAGAGAAATGAAAATGAAAAGGAACTGAATCATAAAGATAGAAGCAAGTGAAAGATGAGGAAGAACAGGAGCAAAACCAGGAGACAGAATGTTAGCAGAAGATTCTAGAAAGAAATTGGCTTAGAGAAAGGAAGAAAGAAATGAAGACAAATGCAAACTACCTTAGATGCTAAGTGTGTTATTAAAATTAAACTACTTTACTCATACCTAGTTCCTTTATTTTTAGGATACGTTATCACATTATTAGGTTTGAAATTTAGTCTATTTCTTTAAAAATTAACTTGCATGAGTAGGTTTAACTATCTTTAAAAAAAGAACTGTCCTCTCCTTTGCAATGCTTTTGTCACCTTATGGAGCAGTTGCATGCTAAAGATGAAATTATTCTGAGAAAGATCTGTCTGGAAATACCTATTTGTAAGGATACAGACTGGGTAAAAATGATGAACTATTAAATATGAACATGCATCATAACCCTTTAGTTCTCCTAAATTTTTTTTATCTTTTTAAAATTACTGATATATTTCAAATGTAATATTGTGCTTTTTGTTGGGGATTTCTAAAGATATTTGGAAAAGAAACAAGAATATGATTATTATAACATAAATTAATAAGAATTTTGTTCATAAAAATTAACAACTTAGTGACTTAGGTTAAATTTCTTTCCCTATGCTGCTGCTGCTGCTGCTAAGTCGCTTCAGTCGTGTCCGACTCTGTGCGACCCCATAGACAGCAACCCACCAGGCTCCCCCGTCCCTGGGATTCTCCAGGCAAGAATGCTGGAGTGGGTTGCCATTTCCTTCTCCAATGCGTGAAAGTGAAGTCGCTCAGTCGTGTCCGACTCTTGGCGACCCCATGGACTGCGGCCCACCAGGCTTCTCCGTCTATGAGATTTTCCAGGCAAGAGTACTGGAGTGGGGTGCCATTGCCTTCTCCGTCTTTCCCTATAGAAAAGTGAAAAACAGTTTTAGATTTATTTCAATTTTAAAAATTTCAAATTTGTAGTTTCCTGTATATACTATGAAGTACTTCCCTGGTGGCTCAGTGGTAAAGAATCTGCCTGCAGTGCAGGAGCTATAGGAACTACAGGTTCAGTCCCTCAACTGGGAAGATCCCCTGGAGGAGGAAATGGCAACCCAATCCACTATTCTTTCCTGGAGAATCCCACGGGCATAGGAGCCCAGTGGGCTATCGGAGGGGTTGCAAAGAATCTGACATGACTGAAGTGACCTAGCACACATGCCTATGGAGTATGAAGTTCATTGGAACATGAATAATTAGCTTTTGGTTTTGCCATATGCAAGAAAAAGTTGTGTAAAAAGATAATACTGATCAAATGTAAATATTAGTTTTTATTTTCTTCTCCCTCTTATTAAAGACTAAACTTTACAGTTTTCATTCATTACTGGAAAGGGGGAAAAGTTTTAAAATGTAATTCTTCACTACTTTAACTGACTATAAGGATTCCAATGGTTATATTGCTTTGAATGTAAAAAAAAAAAAAATTATTATCTTCACCATATTCTGGCTTTTTTCCCTTTAGCAACAGGTTTATTTTCTTTGGTCAACATGCAGCAAAATGAATGAAATTTCATTTTGAAATTTCTATTATTATGGTTAATAAAAAGAAGAAAGTAATAAATATTCATCATTTTCTTCTTGTTTTTAGTAAAATGTAATTGAAAAGCAGAACATCTAAATTTCAATCAGTGGGAAGATAAAAACCATTATTTACATCAAGAGGTTTTTATTTCAGCTTGGTACTTCCTGTGACTTTAGCTTACTAAGTAAACCATGAAAGCCTTCTACAAAGTGTACATTTCTGATCAGGGTCTGAGATAGAGTTTTTTAAGATCAACAAGTAAAACACCTACGCCATCAAAGGCTTCAGGCTAACCCTTGATACATTTAGTGTGAAAGGGACTGTAAACCTAATGAAGAGGGTTTTATGTTATAAATGAAATTATTACAGAAAATATTCCAGGACTTCAAAATGAATAGCTTGTGTCATTCTCTGAGGCTTCTCGTAGGATACTGTCCATGCCGCCATAGTTACATGTCACTATGGCAAGCACCAGTCAAGGTGGGTTTTCCTTGCTTACTTCCTGCTGAGAATTCCTTGCTACAAATCCCACATATTGAAAAGAAAAAATACAATATTTACTGTTAATATGGAAATTGAAACCAAAACCAGGTAGTTATGAGAAAAGCGGATTATCCTATAAGCACCCAGATATGACACTAGGCCTTTTTCCCCCTACCGCTGCAGTCTCTTAGCAATTTTATAATTTCCTTGATAGTTAGTAAGCAAGTGGGTTATAGAAGTTGAGTGGCATAGGTCTTCTTTAGGGATTATAGTCTAACTACATTACAGGTGAAGAACACATAGAATTTGATTATATTAAATATCCTACAGATTTCACTGTTCAGTATAAGTTATTTTTTTCTTGAACAAAGACGTATAATCATTAGGCTATGAAATATTGGAGAATACCAAACAAGGACATTTCACCAGTTTATTGTGAATAACTGCTTCATTTTAATTTAAAATACCAATGTGCTTTGTTTGAAACTAAGAAAGAGAAAAGATCTACAGTAAAGTTTCAGTTATTCAGGGACTAATTGTTATCAGGTCATTTTTCTAGATAATACTTAATTCTAGATTTGCCTTTAGCTTTCACTATAGTGGTATCATTGCTCTCTATCTTTTCATCCTGAGAAGAAATATAAAGAAATGTGAAACTGGTTAATATCAGCTTGTTTGACTCTGTATTTGGTGGGAGAAAAGGTTGACACTGGATTAAAGTAAAGCTGTTATTTATTTTGAGTTGTTACGCATCCATCACTAGTTTTCACTAAGGAAAAATTAGCTGTGAGATCAATTCCACTTTAAGAGCAATTTATAAAGCTTGGAGACAGCCAGGAATTTTAAATAGTACAATTCATCAGGTCTTAACAATGGACAACCAAAATTAACTAATCAAAATCTAGTTTTCCCATTGGCCCAGAAAGAAAGTTAAAATTTCCCAGATCCTTTTTTTATTGTTGCATCATTAGGTTCTTGCCTTTCTGATTATTTCACTTTCCTCTATTGTGTCTGGCATGGTGGTATATCAAGGGAAAGCTAAAAATCCAAGTAAACTCTAGCAGAACATTGACATAACTTCATGTAAAGGAAGACAGACTTTATACAAAACTTACATGAAAGGTAAAAAATCTTGACTACATTCCTGTATGTTCTTATCCCCAAATTAGAAAATATATATTGAAGTTTGTTTGTGTTTCACCATATATGAAACTCAAGAAGGAGTTAAGCATATGTCAATTAGTATCAGAGAATCTGGAGAAAGCCCTATGGTGCACTTACAAAATTCTTTATATTGATATTTGATTTCCAGACTGAGTTCCCATGTATATTCTCAGAGATATACAAGTCTCCATTAGGTTTCACTTTTAACTTATTTCAATGTGTACATAAACATTTATATATCCTCAAATATATATACATATTTATACAGAAAAAACAAGAACACAATTTTTTAGCCGAGTACCTTCAAGACCTTTTTAGTCTACATTTCCTTTTATTTTGGTGTCAAGTGAATAAGAGTTTTGATTATTTGTTGGCTTGAGTTTCTCAGTCTGGCATCCAAGAACGTATTCTTGGGACCTGAAAGTTTTTAACTTCAAGGAATAATGGCATAGATGACGGTTAATAAGCCGATTGCTGCCGTCATTTGTGTGCTGGGAGTAAAATACTGGGTAACTGCTAATCATAAAGCAGAAGGAAAATGACTGGCATTTGGGTTATCATCATAATCTCCATGTTCATATCCTTCTCCTTCCATAAGATTTTGCCTTTACTTATGGAAGGAGAAGGATATGAACATGGAGATTATGATGATAACCCAAATGCCAATCATTTTCCTGCTGCTGGCTTAAAATATCCTGTAAAGGTGGAGAAGGAAATGACAATCCACTCCAGTGTTCTTGCCTGGAGAATTGGATGGGCAGAGGAGCCTGGTAGGCTGCAGTCCATGGGGTCGTGAAGAGTTGGAAACGACTGAGCAACTTCACTTTCACTTTTCACTTTTATCCACTGGAGAAGGAAATGGCAACCCACTCCTGTGTTCTTGCCTGGAGAATCCCAGGGACGGGAGAGCCTGGTGGGCTGCCGTCTATGGGGTCGCACAGAGTCAGACACGACTGAAACGACTTAGCAGCAGCAGCAGCAGCCTGGAAAGGCAGAATACAGCCAGCCAACCTGGACTTGACTTGACTTTCCTAGCCTCATTTGCACTGCAACTACCTCTTCCCAAATGGCTATGAATACAAACCCAAAGCTTGAGAGAATTCTCTTGAATGGTCCCCTTGCCTTTACCTCTGTTTCCTCTTACCAGCTCCAGATGGCGTATTTTCTTATATAAAGTCCAAACCTTAGTAAATGTTTCAAGAAAGACATTAAGGGTAGAAGATTATAAGCAGTATAGGTTTATAATTAAAAGAATGAATTCTGGAGCCAGCTTGCTATGTTCACATTCTTTGCTCTGCCACATTAAATTTACAAACTGTATTATTAGATAATTTAACTTGTTAAATATTAATCATATTTAATATTTACAGGCAATTTAATGTGAAACCAAAATTAAAATTTTCTTAAGGTGGAATATGAGTGCAATGTTGTAGTACACTTATGACCATGTCCTCATGATTAAAGTAATGGTATGAGGTTACCTAGGCTAAATGGATGGTCTCATCTGATATCCCCATGACTTTTTTTTCTAGCCAACAGATGACTTTCATTTTAATTTTATTAGGAATGAAAGGAAATCTTAAAGTTTTATTTAAAATATGAAGGAATCCTGTTTGATTAGAGATATTAATTAANAAAAATGTTAACAGGATTACTTAATATATTTTATTATAAAGACGATGAAAGTGTTAGTTGCTCAGTTGTGTCCAACTCTTTGTGACCCCATGGACTGGAGCCCACCAGGCTCCGTGGGAGCCTATCCATGGGAGTCTGTCCATTGGAATTCTCCAGGCAAGAATAATGGAGTGGGTTTCCATTTCCTTCTCCAGATGATCTTCCCAAACCAGGGATGGATGCATGCTGCTGCTGCTGCTGCTAAGTCGCTTCAGTCATGTCTGACTCTGTGCGACTCCATAGATGGCAGCCCACCAGGCTCCCCCATCCTTGGATTTCTCCAGGCAAGAACACTGGAGTGGTTTGCCATTTCCTTCTCCAGTGCATGAAAGTGAAAGTGAAGTCGCTCAGTTGTGTTCGACTCTAAGCCACTCCATGGACTGCAGCCTACCAGGCTCTTCCATCCATGGGATTTTCCAAGCAAGAGTACTGGAATGGGTTACCATCGCCTTCTCCTGATGGATGGATAGATATGTAATAAAAGTATCTATGAAAAAACTGAGGCTTACTTTTGATAACCATTTGCAAAATGGAAAAAAGATTAGTAAACTTGGTTCTTTTTTTTCATATAAAATAGGAAACTTTAAAAAGCTTCTGTGTTTTCATCTTTGTAGGAAAGGTGTTTTGTTTATATAAATTGTATATTTCAGAATTTAAATTTACAAACAATAAATATATACGATATATTAAATGGATGACATCCTAATTATTCTCTTTGGCTATAAGGTTTTTATACAAAATAAGAGTCATTCTTCTGACAATATACATAGCATTGTTTTATCTCCTTCTATTTTCTTCTGAAAGATGAAATTTTTCAGAAAATGTAAAGGCCATAAAGATAAGAGTAAGGACCCAAAATTAGGAATATGGGCTTATACTGTGTCAAGTAGTTAATTAAATTAATGCAGTGGCATAAAAAGTGAAAGTAATTTATTATAAAAAATTATAGGAACTCTTGTGGATGATTTTTCTCTTAATAGGTTGTCTTTTGAAAGTTTATCAGTCTCGCAATGTTTAGGTCTTCTCCATAAGTAATTTATAATTGAAAGAAAAATGAGAACTAATTATAAAGTAAGACACTAGTTGTTGTTGTGTTGTTCTTAGTCATTCAGTTGTGTCCATATCAGACTCAAATGAGTACATCATTTTATTTTGAATGAAGCACCATCTTTAGAGTTTACTATTAAAACTTTTTAAAAAGAGATAAAAGAAAATTAACTGCCAGTGTTTTCTAATATTATGGTAAAAGAAAAATACCTATGGTTTGAAAGATAAATGGAAGAGTAAGACCTGAACTTTTTGCAGAAAATACTAGGGGAGTGTGTGTGTGTTTGTGTGTGTTTGTGTGTGTGTGTTCAGTTCAGTTCAGTTTAGTAGTTCAGTCGCGTCCAACTCTTTGAGACCCTATGGACTGCAGCACATCATGCTTCCCTGTCCATCATCAACTTCCAGAGCTTACTCAAAATCATTTTCATCGCGTTGGTGATGCCATCCAACCATCTCATCCTCTTTTGTCCCCTTCTCCTCCTGCCTTCAATCTTTCCCAGCATCAGGGTCTTTTCCAGTGAGTCAGTTCTTCACATCAAGTGGCCAAAGTATTGGAATATCAGTCTTTCCAATGTATATTCAGGACTGATTTCCTTTAGTATGGACTGGTTGGATCTCCTTGCTGTCCAAGGGACTCTAAAGAGCCTTCTCCAACACCACAATTCAAAGGCATCAATTCTTTGGCACTCAGCTTTCTTTATAGTCCAACTCTCACATCCATACATGACTACTGGAAAAACCATAGCTTTGACTATAAAACCTTTGTTAGAAAATTAATATCTCTGCTTTTTAATATGCTATCTATGTTGGTCATAGTTATGGCATAAGCTCTCCTGGAAGAGATCTCCATTAACCCCACCATAGAGCTGCCAGAACATAACAAGACTAGGGAAACAGATTCTTGGATGACACAGAAAAAATCTTGTGCACACCAAGACCCAGGAGAAAGGAGCAGTGACCCACAAGAGACTAACTCAGACTTGCTCATGAATGTCCCCGAGTCTCTGGCAGAGGCGTGGGTCTGTGGTGGCCCTGCCACAGGGTAGGGGGCACTGAATGGGACAATGTGTGCATGGGACCTTTTGAAGGTGATCACCATTTTCTTCATTACCTCCAGCATAGTTTGGCCTCAGGTCTAACGACAGGGAGGGAACACAGCCCCGCCCATCAACAGAAAATTCCATTAAAGATTTACTGAACATGGCCCTGCCCATCAGAACAAGACCCAGTTTCCCACTCAGTCCATCTCTCCCATCAGGAAGCTTCCATAAGCCTCTTATCCTTATCCTTCAGAGGGCAGAAATAATGAAAACCACAATCACAGAAAACTAATCAAACTGATCACATGGACCACAGCCTTGTCTAAGTCAATGAAACAATGAGCCATGCCATGTAGGGCCACCCAAGAAGGACGGGTCAGAGTTCTGACAAAACATGGTCCCCTGGAGAAGGGAATGGCACACCACCTCAGTACTCTTGCCTTGAGAACCCATGAACAGTATGAAAAGGCAAAAAGATAGGACACTGAAAGAGGAACCCCCCAGGTTGGTAAGTGCCCAATATGCTACTGGAGATCAGTGGAGAAATAATTCCAGAAAGAATGAAGAGATGGAGCCAAAGCAAAAACACCCAGTTGTGAATGTGGCCAGTAATGGAAGTAAAGTCCAATGCTGTTACAGCAATATTGCATAGGAACCTGGAATGTTAGGTCCACGAATCAAGGCAAATTGGAAGTGGTCAAAGAGGAGGTGGTAAGAGTGAACATTGACATTTTAGGAATCAGTGAAGTAAAATGGACTGGAATGGGTGAATTACCTCAGGTGTGTGTGTGTAAATTGACACCATCTAAAAATGATTTAAGTCAATACTTCCTAGGTGGTGCTAGTGGTAAAGAATCTGCTTGCCAATGCAAGAGGCATGCGAGACTCAGGTTTGAGCCCTGAATTGGGAAGATCCCCTGAAGGAGAGCATGCCAACCACTCCAGTATTCTTGCCTGGAGAATCCCATGAACAGAGAAGCCTGGTGGGCCACTGTCCCTTGGGTCACAAAGAGTCAGTCACCACTGAAGCAACTTAGCACGCAAGCTCGTGTGTGTGCATGTGTGAGCGTGTGTGTGTGTATAAATAGGCAATCTAAAATGATTTAAATCAGTTATATTTACTTGTAATAAGAAGAAATATATAGATATAGGTAACATAAGATAAATAAAATTTCCAGATCAGCTCTAATGACAGTTCTTTGGCTAAAATGCCAATTATGACTGTAAAAAAAAAAAAAAATTAAAAGTGATTTTTACATCAGAAGATAAGTGAGCTTTTCATAAAATGTTCCGTTTCAGACTTGTAAATGGATCATTTAGCTTTTAGGAAAGTTCACATGATTTATCTTAATGAAATTAGCTCATACTGTATTTCAACTGGCTGCAATGAAAATTTAATTTCTTTAATTATATCTTTCTTCTATTTTCTTAACTCATCACTTCTTAGTGCAGTGTTTTGAAATCATGACATCTGCTTTTACATTGTTTGCTATAGGAAGGTTATGTAAACTTCTTTATCTTAAGTGTTACATCCAAGATATTTGACCTTTTATTGGCTTTACATTGCTATAATGATATAATAATACATCAGTCAGTTCAGTTCAGTTCAGTCGCTCAGTCGTGTCCGACTCTTTGTGACCCCATGAATCGCAGCACGCCAGGCCTCCCTGTCCATCACCATCTCCCGGAGTTTACTCAGACTCACGTCCATCGAGTCTGTGATGCCATCCAGCCATCTCATCCTGGGTTGTCCCCTTCTCCTCCTGCCCCCAATCTCTCCCAGCATCAGTCTTTTCCAATGAGTCAATTCTTTATATTTAAAAATTAAGAGCAGTACAGAAATATAGAGAGCAATCCTTTACTGTAGCATTGTCATTCCCTCTCTACAGAAGTTTATGCTTCTTCACATAAAATTTGTGAAAACTGAAGCATATATAAAAAGTGTATGTGTATATATATATGTGGGCATGTGTATATGTGTGTATGTATACAGTATAGATGCATATGTTTGCTTAAATATATGCTTGTGTATATATGAATTCATATGTATGCTTATATGTTTGCTTGAATATTTACATATGTATATACAGAGAGGAGAGTCAGTTCTTTATAATACATTGAACATATGATTTGAAATTTTTATCTTATAAAAATTCTAATATATCCTTTGTTGTTCAGTTGCTCAGTAGTGTCTAACTCTTTGCAACCTCATGGACTGAAGCACTCCAGGCTTCCCTGTCCTTCAGCTCCTGGAGCTTGCTCAAACTCATGCCATTTAACCATCTCATCCTCTGTCATCCCTTATCTTCCTACCTTCAATCTTTCCCAGCATCAGGGTCTTTTCTAATAAGTTGGATTCTCACATCAGTTGGCCAAATTATTGGAGCTTCAGCTTTAGCATCAGAACTTCCAATAAATATTCAGGGCTGATTTCCTTTAGGATTGACTGGTTTATTCTCCTTGTAGTCCAAGGGACTCTCAAGAGTCTTCTCCAACACCACAATTTAAAAGCATGAATTCTTCAGTGCTCAGCCTTCTCTGTGGTCCACCTCTCACATCTATACATGACTGCTGGAAAAACCATAGCTTTGACTATAAGGATGTTTGTTGGCAAAGTAGTATCTCTGGTTTTTAATACACTGCCTAAGTTTGTCATAGCTTTTGTTCAAGGTGTCTTTTAATTTCATGGCTGCAGTCACCATCTGCAGTGATATTGGAGCCCAGGAAAATAAAGTCTTGTCATTGTTTCCATTGTTTCCCCATCTATTTACCAGGAAGTGATGGGAACAGATGCTATGATCTTCGTTTTTTAAATGCTGAGTTTTAAGCCAGCTTCTTCACTATCCTCTTTTGCCTTCATCAAAGAGGTTCTTCACTTTCTGCCATCACCGTGATGTCATCTGTATATCTGAAGTTATTGATATTTCTCCTGGCAATCTTGACTCCAGCTTGTACTTCATCCAGTCTAGCATTTCGCATGATGTACCCTGCATATAAGTTAAATAAACAGGGTGACAATATACAGCCTTGACGTACTCCTTTCCTGATTTGAAACCAGTCTGTTGTTCCAGGTCCAGTTCTAACTGTTGTTTCTTGACCTGCATACAAATTCCTCAGGAGGCAGGTGAGATGGTCTGGTATTCCCATCTCTTTAAGAATTTTCCACAGTTTGTTCTGATCCACATAGTCAAAGTCTCTGTGGGATAAAGCAAGGGTGGAATGATTTGAGAGAACTGCACTGAAACATGTATATTACCACATGTGAAATAGATCACCAAGCCAAGTTCGATTAACAAAAGAGTGCACTCAAAGCTGGTGCATGGCACAACCCTGATGGATGGGCTGGGGAGGGAGGTGTGAGGGGTGTTCAGGATTGGGGACACATGTACACCCATGGCTGATTCATGTCAATGTGTGGCAAAAACCACCACAATATTATAAAGTAATTAGACTCCAATTAGAATAAATAAACTAAAAATAATTATTTTTTAAAAGGCTTTAGCTTAGTCCGTAAAGCAGAAGTAGATTTTTTTTAATGGAATTCTCTTGCTTTTTTGATGATTTAACAGATGTTGGCAATTTGATCTCGTTCCTCTGCCTTTTCTAAATCCAGCTTGAACCTCTGAGAGTTCTTGGTACACATTCTGTTGAAGCTTAGATTGGATAATTTTGAGCACTACTTTGCTACCATGTGAGATGAGTGCAATTGTGTGGTAGTTTGAGCGTTCTTTGGCAGTGCCTTTCTTTAGGATATGATGAAAACTGACCTTTTCCAGTCCTGTGGCCACTGCTGTGTTTTTCAAATTTGCTGGCAGCAAATTGAGTGCAGCACTTTTACAGCATAATCTTGAAGGATCAGAAATAGTTCAGCTGGAATTCTCTCACCTCCACTACCTTTGTTCAGAGTGATGCTTCCAAAGGCCCACTTGACCTCACACTCCAGGATGTTTGGCTCTAAGTGAGTGATCACACAATCATGGTTATCTGGGTCATTAAGATACTTTTTGCATAGTTCTTCTCTGTATTCTTGCCACCTCTTCTTAATCTCTTCTGCTCCTTTTAGGTCTGTGCCATTTATGATTTATGGTGCCCATCTTTGCATGAAGTATTCCCTTGGTATCTCTAATTTTCTTGAAGAGATCTCTAGTCTTTCTCATTCTATTTTTTTCCCTCTATTCTTTGCATATATTCTCATCCTTCTGTTGTTTTTGCATATATCTTTATCCTCCTATTATTCAACCTTTTTTATAGGTGCTCCATAACTTATTTTACCATTCATCCATTTCTGAACATTTAGGGGTTTTTTTTTTTCGTTTTTTNTTTTTTTTTTTTTTTTGCGGGGCGTGGGGGATCTTCTTGACTTGCCTTCTTGCTTTTGTGAGCAATGGTTTATTGAATGTGTTAGACCAAAAACATTTGCAAAATTTTCCAATGATGAATTTTTAGTTAAGAAGTTCCTAGTTAAATAAATTGTGCCTTTAAAATGAGACATATTTTATCCAGTTATCCTCTAAAATTTCTGTTTCAAAATGCCCTTACAACATTGTGTTGAAACTTACTTTTTTCCAACACGATAATTTCAAATATTATAACTTGTCTTAATCTTCCTTCCTTAATTTAATATCTATCTATAAACAATTACTATTTCCTTGTTTCAGACATTTATTTATTTATTTATATGGCTGTCTGCATCTGTGTTGCTGCACGGGCTTTTCTCTAGATGCAGAGAGTAGAGGCTACTCACTGCAGTGGCTTCTCTTGTTGCAGAGCATGGGCTGTAGGGCTCATGGGCTTCAATATTTGTGCCCCCAACAGCAATAGTTGCTGTCTCCCAACCAAACACAGGCTCAATAGTTGTGCCACATGTCTTAGTTGCTCTGTGGTATGTGGGATCTTCTTGGATAAGGGTTTGAACCTGTGTCTCTTGCATTGGCAAGTGAAGTCTTTCATTTTTCTTATTTTGTTCATCTCTACTTAAATTGATTTCAAAAACTATTTATACAGTAATGGATTTTTGCTTTGATTGCTATGTGTTTTGCAAATGTCCCCTACAGTGGGTCATTTAATTTCGTTTTTTCATTTCTGATATCACTTTGGGAGTTTAACATTTTTAAAACATATTATTAACAGTCAGTATCATGTCATTGCTGCTGCTGCTGCTAAGTAGCTTCAGTCGTGTCCGACTCTGTGAGACCCCATAGATGGCAGCCTACCAGGCTCTCCCGTCCCTGGGATTCTCCAGGCAAGAACACTGGAGTGCGGTGCCATTTCCTTCTCCACAACTACAATCAAATACAAAAGCTAACAATATGCTGGTACTGTTTAGGCATAGATAATGAATTTGTGCTTCTTTTTAAGAACATGTAGTTAAGAGATTAAATTATATGCCCTACAGTTTTACAAATGTGTGTATTGTATCTTTGGAGAGCAAAAATTAGTGGGTAGAAACAACTGTTTTAGGATCTATTGGTATACT
Organism: Redunca redunca; assembly: GCA_006410935.1. Taxonomy (NCBI): domain Eukaryota; kingdom Metazoa; phylum Chordata; class Mammalia; order Artiodactyla; family Bovidae; genus Redunca; species Redunca redunca. The sequence continues at coordinate 455,742 of SJYQ01000181.1, read as the reverse complement.
GTTGCTTATAGTTTCTTGAATGATACCTTATATGAAAGAGTTTCTCCAAATATTAATAAATATTCCAAGAAAAAGAAAAATCAGTAGTGAAATATTTGCGAAAAAACTGCATAAAATATTCATCTCCTGGACGTTTATAGTTGGGCATCGTATATTTGAAGAAGGCCAATCATGAGGAAATGTGTTTAATTTCAGTGTTTCTCAAGTCATTCACCCACATATCATTTCCCAGTAGAAAACTTTTAACAATCCTCTGAGTGGAGATTCTAGCAGAAGTTAATAGTGCAGTCTTTTCTGACAAAGGTGTTAAAGTCTGAAATTTTAAAAAGAGGAGTTGATAGCATTCCAGATATCAGCTATATAATTTTAATAGCCTATCCTACGACTTAAAAAGCAGTAATATATGCCTGTAAATGGGGATTAAGACAGTGATTTAACAGCCCAAATATCTTACACTGAGATGCTTTTACTCTTCCTTAAATCATATAAGCTGGAAGTATATGAGAATATGAAGTGTGGTACTTTTGCTTCTTGGATGTAGAGAAGTCAGGGTAAAATAAATTTTAGAAAAACATATTTACCTTATTCTTAAAAAAGGAAGAATATTCTACTGTTGTGCTTCTATAGCACTCAGAAGTCTTTAACTATATAAAACTTTCTATACTTCACTGAAACATAATAAAATGCTAAGAAGCATTACTTTATTCTTTTTTTCCCTGAATTTCTTCCACTGGCTCATTTTCTAGTGGGAAAAAGAAACAGGAAAGCCTTTATATCAGAAACAATTTATGAACCATTTCAATTAAGTCTCCTATTGGTGCAAAACAAAATAAAAACCCTGGCTAAGTATTGTGTTCTTTGCCTTATTGATTCAAATTTTGCCACTTCTTGTTATAAATGCCATTATTTGAAGACCTACTAAGATCATTTTAGTTCCCTAAGTCGTCCTCAGTAATACTCCCAAAACATGTTAAGCAAACATGGTCTAATCAAATGAGACCTGAATCTTTCTAGGAGAAAAATATACACCAGTTTGTATTTCAATTCAGTCTAGTCACTCAGTCGTGTCTGACTCTTTGTGACCCCTTGGACTGCAACATGCCAGGCTTCCCTGTCCATCACCAGCTCTGGGCATTTGCTCAAACTCATGTCGATCGAGTCGATGATGCTATCTAATCATCTCATTCTCTGAGTCTGTCAGTTTGTATTTATGAGTATTCAATAGATGTTGTTGTTCATGTACTAAGTCATGTTTGACTCTTCAGGACGCCATGGACTGAAGCATGCCAGCTCATCTGTCCTCACTATCTCCCAGAGTTTGTCAGATTCATGTCGATTGAGTCGGTGATATATCTAATCTCATCCTCTGCCGTCTCTTCTCCTTTGGCTTTCAATCTTTCCCAACATCAGGGTCTTTTTCAGTGAGTCAGCTCTTCACAGGCCAAATTATTGGAGCTTCAGCATCCGTCCTTCCAATGAATATTCAAGGTTGATTTTGTTTAGGATTGACTTGTTTGACCTTCTTCAGTCCAAAGGACTTTCAAGAGTCTTCTCCAGTACAACAATTTGAAAGCATCAATTCTTTGGCTCTCAGCCTTCTTTATGGTCCAACTCTCACATCCATACATGACTACTGGAAAAACCGTAGCTTTGACTATATGGATCTTTGCCAGCAAAGTGGTGTCTGTCTGATTTTTAATATGCTGTCTAGGTTAGTCATAGCGTTTCTTCTAAGGAGCAAGTGTCTTTTAATTTAATGGCTTCAGTTACTGTCAACAGTGATTTTAGAGCCCAAGAAAATAAAATGTGTCACTGTGTCCACTCTTTCCCTTTCTGTTTGCCATGAAGTCATGGGACTGTATGCATGATCTTGTTTATTTTTTTTTTTTAATGTTGAGTTTAAGACCAGATTTTTCACTAATCTGCAATACATTTTCAGAGATTTTAATGTTAAGGAATGATCTTGATTCTTTCTTTAGAGTCTTAGGACATAGCCTTTTAGCACACTAGTTACATGTGTATATCATAGACCTTATTATGAGAACTTAAAAAATACATAAGTTAATTTAGCTATAATTTCTTGACTTCTGGGGATTTAAAATTCTCTCCTGAAGTTAAGAAAATTTGCCTATGTAATTTATTTCAATTAAAAATTTATTTCAATTTCAAATTAAATTTCAGTTTAACATAATGCATGAAGATGTTTAGAAAACAGGTTTTAGACATGGCAAAACTCTTGTATTTCACACTTTCTATGTTTTTTAATGTTCCTTAATTCTACAGTTTGATTTGAGTGGTGACTTCACTGGCAGATACAACTGTCCGTATTAGTGAACTGAACACTTAAGAGCTGTGTATATGAAGAGTGAAAGTAAATTCGCTCAGTCTTGTCCAACTGTTTGCAACCCCTTGGACTGTAGCTCAACAGGCTTCTCCATCCATGGGATTTTCCAGGCAAGAATACTGGAGTGGATTGCCATTTCCTTCTCCAGGAGATCTTCCCAACCCAGGGATTGAACCTGGGTCTCCCACATTATAGGCAGACGCTTTACCATCTGACCCACCAGGGAAGTCTCTTGTTGTATGTAAATAAAGCAAATCTCAATTTTAAAGAGTATTTTAATTACCATTGATTCTTTCTTCTACTCCTGATATCCAGCCTTTCATCCATCTACCACATTGATGTAGTAATATAAGGATTACATTAATATAGCATTGTTTGTTTGTCAGTGGAGATTAAATATCCTAAATTACAGTGAAACAAAAAGAGGAAGAAAGAGGAAAAGAAGGAGGTTGGGGCTTTCTCTGTGATGCAGAGATAGCTATATTGGCAGTGGGCTCTTTTATCCTTATCCAATAAATGTATTTAGAGTATATTGCTTAATGAAAATGTACTATTCAGCACAAATTTAGCAAACGGTATGCTCTCTAAATATTTGTTGATGGAACAAAGAGGGGAGATGGGAAAGGAGGGAGGGAGGGAGGGAGGGAAAGTGGAAGTAAAGAAAGAAAGAAGGAGAAAATTTTAACCTAAGACTACAAAAGCATTTGGAAACATTTCAGTTTGCATCTCTGTAAAAAAGAAAAAACTTCTCTGTAAGTTTATGCTGAACACAATTTCAGGAAGATGTTCCAAGTATATATTCTTTAGTATTTAATATAAACTTTTTAAATATTTATTAATTCCTTGATATACTATAGAACCCATTCCCTATTCAGGAATTAGTAAGATGAACTAGCAATATAGGTCCATAGAGAGTAGTCCCTTCAACCTGTAGATATTTTTTGGCTTGTCTCATTTACATTCTTATTACAAAATCAGGTTCCCTAGTTGTCAGCTAGAGATGGCATAAGGCTTTCTGTAATATAAAGCTGCCAGTATTAGGTAGGATTTAAATATGTAAGTAGATCATTGTTTTTGTTGCTGGTGAGTTATAGTCCATGGGGTTGCAAAGAGTCAGACGCAGCTGAGCACACACACACACACACACACACACACACACTAAGAGATCATTGTTTTAGATCATTCAATATGTACCATTTACCATTATAATATTAAAATAGTTTAATTTTAAAGTTTCTAAGATTAGTACTAGATTTACTGTTAGTGAAGTAGGTTTAAAAAACAGTCAGAAATAGACTTTAAATATAAGCATTTTAGCTAAGCAACATGGTCCTAACATAATTGCTTCCCATAAGCAAATATGTACTGAAATATGAAACATGATCTTTGTCAAGTTATTCTACATTTATTTTTTCATGTGTATTCATATGTTAACACTCACCTCTCCACATTAAAATATTACAGATTTAAGAAGAGGGTCCAATTTTAATTATAGATATGGACCCATGTTAATTTTGAAAAAGATAGTAATCATGTTTGAAAGCATATTCATTACTCAGAGTAGAATGAAATGTAAAGAAAATAAATAAAATTCATTAGAAAAAATCCTTTCTGAAATCTTACTGCCTTTCACTAATAGAAGCAGTGTAATAGCAAGAAAGTACATGTATTTTTGATTAACGAACTGAAAAAGAAAGTAGCTTTTCTTCCTCTTTTTCCATAATCACTATCTTCCCTTTCATCAGTTACAATCATTAGGATTTAACAGGGATTTATTGATCTTAGTTATAATCTCCTTCTGCTTTATTCAAATGCTTTCTGAAGTTTGCTTTGTAGCTTAACGTTACTCTTTTACACAGTAGGCTCATTATAAAGTGATTTATATGGCACATTTGTCTTCATAGTCTACTTGAAGCATAGGACAACATATGGATCATCAGGAAATAACTGTTCTATTTGAAGATAAACATGTCTCATCTGTACAGAGTCAAGAACAGATGCTTTACACATGAAGCATCCCTGTATCTAGGATTGGCTTTATTTGTTAACCCACGAATATTTGCCACTTCATAAGGTATGTCCAATGTGGCCATGTATATTTTAAAGTTTGAAAATCAGTTTCATTGTATTCTAGTCCACAAGCACTATGAGATTTACTTTGATAGTACATTAGTAGAATGTTGTAGAAAAGAGTATTGAGAAGAGAGGTACAGTGGTTGTGTGTGTGTTTTCCAGCATTCTAACCCTTTGAAATTTAACCTCCAGCCACCACTTGTCCTTGTGTGATGGGCATTTTGAATTTTTGATGCCGGATAAATGGGTTTTCTAAAAGTTTTTGAAAGAATGTAGGAAATTGTATTCAACATTTTATATCTGGTACTAGTTGCCAAGATCAAACATTTCCATTCATTTATAATTTTATACTTGCACTGTGCACGTTTTAACTTGACTATTATTTGAAAATACAAAGAAAAGACAGTGATCTGAAATGATTCCATTTTTACCAGGTAACAGCAAGAATAGGCAGGCCACGACAATGGAAAGGATGTTTGTACAGGTGTGAAGTACAGAAGTTATTCAGAAATTGAAAGGAAATAAAAAAAGGAGAGAGTAAGAAAATTGCCTCTTGAATGTACATTGGCAAATCAACCAAAGAATGCAACCAACAGTTTCTTTTTTTATTTTTACATGCAAAAATCATTTTTTCTGTTCTTCTGGAATTATATGTATGGCAGCAGTGCTTTTGTTGTAGTGGTGATGTATTTCTTTCCCCTTGGCTGCTATTTATTTCAGATGGCATTAATAGGTATTTTTCAGTGGTTAGAACAATCATAAAGATTCTTTGGGTCCTGTGCCTAGTGTCTTAGTTTGATTCACTAAGGCGTAGCAGTAAGACACTCTATTTTTCACATTTTATTACTAATTCTAACATTAACAAAGAAAGCACTGAAGAGAAAATAAGTGAAATAGTGCAATTTCATAGCATGCTTAGAAAATAAAAATCAAAGTAAGTACTATGTTTCACTGGGCAAAAGATGAGTATACCAATGGTTGTATACATACTGAACTGCTGGGATGTTCCTGGACCTTATATAGGATGTCCACAGGTACATTTTATTGCTTATTCCTACTAGTATTGTATTTTCACAGTGAGAATTCTTAGCAATTCAATACACATTCATATATTATTATCTTATTTCTAGAGATGAGGGAAAGGTTAGATTCATACTAAAATGTACAGTTTTTTACAATGAAATTCAGAGCTTAATAAACATTTTTTCTATCTCCAAATTCTTTTTTTTTTGAGATTAGATAACAATATACTGAAATATACCTGTTAACTTGTATTATTTTGTTAAAACAGATAACTAAAGAATGCATTTTAAAACTTAGGACACGGTTTTTATTTTTTCCATAGCAAATTGTTAATGCAGAAACTCCAGGAGCACAACACATACTTATTCACAAGAATGGAAAATTCAAATCTTGATCTAAGTAACCTAAGTCACTGTTTTATTGGTAATATTGAAATAATAATAATGATACATGTTTTTTAAGTTTGTTATCTCTGTTCCTCATTTGGCAACTAGGAAATTAGAAGAAAACAAAGCCAATGTAATGCCTAATTAAAACTTAGAATCTAGAAAGAAGAGATTCAGGTTCTTCCTTAATTTATTCACCCAACAAATATTCATTTAATCCCTATGGTTTACCAAGTACTATTTTGAGCATGAGAACACTGAATAAATTTGGCAAAGCCCATAGACTCATAATGCTTATGATGTGGTAAGGAAGACACCAGTAGACACACAAGTATATCAAAGATAGTGGCAGGTAGTGACAGAGAGTGCTGGTTTCCATACAGTCTTTAAAGGAGGCATTTGGAGCAGAATCTTGAAAGAACTGATGGTGCATTTCTCCAGAAGCATTGGGATGACACTGGAAGCAGTCAGGTGCTTAGAGTGGACGTGGAACAGCCCCACTGGCTCTCCTGGAAGAGACTGAGTGAGTGCTAGAGCAGGAAGAAAAGAGAATGGGTAGGGTTGCAAATGTTGGATTGCTTAAGGCCTTTTTAAGGAGGAGTGCCATGGTGAATCATGTTTTATGAGGCAGACCGTGGAATCTTGGAGTACTGTGACAATAGTGGATATGCAAAGAGAATCCTTTTTGGGACTCACTGAAAGCAGAACCAGCCACATTTGCTGATGAACTAAACGTGGCTATGAGATAAAGATAATTTTCTCTGGTGGTTTCTAGGGTTTAGGATTTGAGCAACACTTGGGTAAATGGAAGTATAAGATTTGGTTGGGGGAGGAGTAGGAAACCAAGAGTCCTAATTTTGTTGTTGTTGTTGTTGCTTATCTGTTGATTTTTCTTTAAAGAAATATAATTGTAATAGACTAAGAAGGCAATTTGGTGTGAAAGTCAGGGAGATATTTTTAAAAGAAAAAGTATACTAGACAGAGTTAAGCAGGCAAAAGAGACTTTATTCAAGTCATTTACAATTGGGATCAAGACTATTGCAATAGCAAAGAGAGACTGCACTAAATTCCATTGAAATATAAAGGTGAAGAATAGTGGAAAAGTACTAAAAGTACTGAGAACATTAGCTGAGAGGTTGGTCAGTGTGATTAGGCCGCTTGTGTTTGCTAGTTGGTGCTTATGGAAGTTAATCTCCTATCTTCCTGAAGAGACTGGAAGGTAGGGACCTTCTATTTTCTGATGATGACAATTTAAAGGGATGGTTTCCTGTCTTTGGGAAAGACAGGTCTGAGTTGTAAAACCAACCAGAAACTGGGGGAAGATTTGCATCTCAGTGATGCTGAGAATTTACAAGTGTCCTAATGTAAATACTTAGCTAAAGAAAGAGAGATGCAGGGCTATAATCAGGAAGAAACCTCTCAAAACTTTAGTTTAACACTCTTGTTCATCCCAAACTTATGACTATACCATATTATGACAATTTGGGGTTGTTTTTGTTTTGTTTTGGCCCATCCAGTTAAAAGAAAAAGGAAAAATCTACAAAGTTTAAAGAAAGAAAATTTTTTCATCAGTTGAATTTTGAATTATAGGTATCTTTCAAATCTTTTCTTAATCTCATATCTTTAGGCAACTATATGAATCTCTTTTGCTCACTGTAATATCCCCAGCACTTGGAACAGGGGGGACTAGTATTTAGTGGATGCTTGAAAGCACTTGTAGACTGAAGAACATCCATAAAAGCTGAGCTTAAGGATAACGCATAATCATACTTTGTTATCTCTATTATCGTCTGTCATCATCTTTGTTTCTTCCTTCTATATGGAATTTTATCCCAACCCTAGCTCTGATGTTCTTCATTTCCATTTTAAGAGTGATATAGTATAGTCTCTTGGATCCCCAAAATGTTTCACTATGAATCACCAGCTAAAGAGTATACATTAGGCAACTGTCAAATAAACACAAAGTCCTTATTAGTAAGTCATTTACAAGTAATAACGGAAAACTCCTAAATCCATTTAAAGTTTCATAGTTCCATCATGTAATTTGTGAGTGAAACGCCCAATCATATAATCATATCAACTATTGATATTAAATTGATATTGATATTAAATAACATCTTGCAGTCCATGGGACAAGTATCATATGATTCTCTGTCTCCTAGCTATCCATTGCTTTCCTACTTTGCTCTCTGCCATGACTGGTTTCAGGTGTGTGTGATCTGTGTGGTCTCACTGAATCCCACAGTTAGGAGGCCTCATGTTTGATTTAATGCTCTACTGTTTCTGTCTTGATTTCTTAATAGTCTTTGCTCTAAAGGTCCTCATTTTTATTTTTGTAAGTAGGCCTTAAAATTATGTAGTCGGTCCTGCTCTCAGCTCCCACTTGGAGAATCTCTAGCAACAGTAACACATGTAAATGATGCATTTAAAAAAGAATGACTTGCAGTTTCTAAAGCCCAGAAAAATTATGAAGTCATTATGTAAGGAAAAATTTCATGCATGTAAATATAATTAAAGCAGGAGAATAATGAGCTAATACAGTGACCTTATTTGATGAAGAGATTGAGATGAGTGGAATTTCTCAAAAATTTTGATTACCATTGTGTTATTAATCTTCATAAATATCCATCCTGAGTTCCAATTAGATATAGAAGGAAGCATTTACAGATGATTAAAATGAGGCATAAAACAAATAAGTTATGAACTTTCCAAGGAAGCACCAACTCATAGTTTTACACTAACAAATGGTGAATAGAAATACAGAGAAATTTCATTGTTCTTTAAACTTCAAGGTACAATTCAAGATTTACTACCTTCATTTTTTTTCTTGGATTAAAACCTACCCTTCTGTCTATTAATCACATATTTTATAAATATATTTTGCTAATATTTTATATAATGGACT
>SJYQ01000181.1:433565-446847 GCA_006410935.1 Redunca redunca | reverse complement strand
ATATAATAATCCTATATTTTAATACTATGTATAATTATTATATTGTGATCATGGTAGTATTAAGCAGTGTTTCTTTTTAAAATAAGTCATCTTTTAAAAGATGCAGTGTTTATATTTCAAGATGAAGAAGTAGGATTAGTTAAAACTGTTCTATTAAACAAGAAAAAGAGTAAAAGAGAAATACAAACTATAGATAATTATTTTACAAAAGAGACCACTGTTTATCAATTTTTCAAATGTTTAGTGGAACTTAGCAGATTATTTATAATGAGAAAAAGTGAATTCTTGGAAAAGTTGTTTTAATACAATTAGTTCAGTTCTTCTGTCCACTCTTAGAAAAATAATTAACTATAAGTAGTTTACTGGGAGGATATGGTAAAGGAGAAATATGTTTTATTCATGTGCAAGGCTGCTGTTTCTTAGAGATGCAAATAAAATTGCATGTGAATTAACATCTGCTCTTAAAGCACTGCATGTCCTGCTCTGCTAAGGGAACACAGCTGGAGAAATGTGTAGAGCATTGTCATCTTTAAATCAAACACAGAATAGAAAGGCTTTTAGTGATACATATATAATACCATTACTATTGACAAAAGGGAGTTTCTGTTCTCTCTATTTCTGGCACCCATTTTAAGCTATGGCTCAATGATTCTTTAAATGAGAACATAAAATGCACAAATACTTTGTGGCATTTATTCCTGAATTTTCTGTAACACAAATTTCTGTTTCCTTTCTTGTTTTACTACTTTCTTTCCTCCTTCTCGTCTTTTGTTCCTGAGAGTGTTTCTTTTGCTCTTGGCAAGTTTTGGGCCCTTCTCTAGGTTTTAGAGACAATGTGGTAATCAATGGAGCTGGCAGTTCAGTGGCCTAAAGCTTTATTTTTCAAGGTCATAATACATCTACATACTGAACTTTTAACGGTAGACATATGAAAATTTGTAAGATGAAAAAATCTGCAACATGAGATGAGAGAGGAGAGAGAAAGAAGATAAAAGAGAGATAGGAGAGGAAAGGAGTGGAGAGAGGGAGAGAACTATTTTACATCTTGGACATTTAGAGGAGATGCAAAGGTGGAAGGGAGGATGGGATGTGGCATTCCCCATATGATTGCCTGTCATCACAGAACTTTAATGACAATAAAAATTCTGTTACAAAGTATTTTATGTGATTCTCTTTCATATGGATATAGTTTAGGATCTACAACCTGAGAACTTCAGTGATCATCAATTCTTCCCTTGGTAGCTGTAGACAGTACCATACACCATGGACATCCTGGTTCTAAGTGGGCTAACGTTGTATTCACTTCGGGGAGAAAAATACCACTCTCGACCTAACTATACAAATATTTCTGTACTATTTTTATAGTTGTGATATAAAATCTGCCAGCAGATTCTGTGTGTTTCAATCCAGGCATAATTCTAGAGTAATAAGTTTTATAAAAAGATTAACCTAAAGCAGTGTAAGGAATTCCAAGAGTTCTGGCAGTCTGTAATTCAGTAACGATGAAAAGAAAGTACAATTTCATAGAGACAGGAGAACTTAAAACACCTAGATAAAATTCAACCTACCTCAGAAGTCCTGTCATACTGTAGCTTATGATTATGAATGTGGGGCTATTTTTAACTTCACAGTAGCCCTGATCATTTCAGCTCATTTATAACTTGGAACATTAAAATAGGAAGATTCAGAGGTCAGGACCAAAACCAAAGGATGATTTTGAATTAGTTTACAGGAGTCTTTGCAAAAGAGAGAAGAGAGAGCTAAACCAGCTTGCAGAATTATCTTGGGCAGGATCACAGGCTTGAATATTAAAACACTAATGTAAGAGTACTTTTCAGTAGACATATTAACAGCAGATTTTTAAAGAATGAAAAACATGACATTGAAACAAATGTTTGCAGAGCAACCCAGATGCATTTTTACACATTGCTCTTAAGTAATTATCTCTTGCCTCTCAGTATTCTAATAGAAAAATAGATATTTCTTAACTATTAATCTTATTGAAAACAATGTTTTCTGTCAGAATGCAAATAGGCTAACTTCCCTTGGGAACAATGTTTCTATGAAAGAATCCAGTGTAGCAATACATTTGATGTTTGCCTTTTTGTAGATATATTAGTAGTTTTGTTTTCTCTCATTAAGGAAATATTTGGAAAAGGGACAAGTTTTATAATATTTAGGCTACAAGAATAGATACTTCATGAAGTTTGAAAATAGAATCCCATTACCAGAAATTTAAGCAGTAAAAATAGGCTAGCACCCATGGATGGAGGCATCGCTGCTACAACCACACTTTGTATTAAAGGACAGTGTCTTCCATAGTTCAGCAGCTCTTTTGGGTCATTCTATCCTGAAGGGCACTACAAGTCTTATTTTTGTTATAAACTATGACACTGATATTAATCACCAAATTTTTAGGACCTGTGTCAAGTGAAAAAAGTTAGTTATGTGGCACTGAAATACTTTCACCCAAATATCACACACATACTAATTCACCCTTGTGGAGAGCTATAGTAGCCAACTGTAAAGTTAAAAGGAGCTCAGTCCACATGAGACCATCCTCTCTTCTGACAACAACTTCAAATTCAGGATATTCCCCAAATTACCTCAGTTCAGTTCAGTTCAGTCGCTCAGTCGTGATGAACTCTTTGCAACCCCATGAACTGCAGCCCGCCAGCCCTCCCTGTTCATCAACAACTCCCAGAGTTCACCCAAACCCACGTCCATTGAGTCAGTGTTGCCATCCAACCATCTCCTCCTCTGTCATCCCCTTCTCCTCCTGCCTTCAATCTTTCCCAGCATCAGGGTCTTCTCAAATGAGTCAGCTCTTTTCATCAGGTGGCCAAAGTACTGGAGTTCAGCTTTAGCATCAATCCTTCCAATGAACACCCAGGACTGACCTCCTTTAGGATGGACTGGTTGGATGTCTTTGCAATTCAAGGGACTCTCAAGAGTCTTCTCCAACACCACAGTTCAAAAGCATCAATTCTTCAGTGCTCAGTTTTCTTTATAGTCCAACTCTCACATCCATACATTTCCACTGGAAAAACCATAGCCTTGACTAGATGGACCTTTGTTGACAAAGTAATGTCTTTGCTTTTCAATATGCTATCTAGGCTGGTCATAAAAGGAGTAAGCGTGTTTTAATTTCATGGCTGCAATCACCACCTCAGGTCTGTTAATTTACTGTAAGGATTCCCAGAAAGTGATTATACTCATGGTTATGGTTTTTAACAGGGACACGATTCATATAAAATCCTCCAAAGGGAGAAACTTTCAGGGTAGCATCTAAGAAAGCACTAGACATGGACCTTCTGTTTTCCTCTCTCTGTGGAGTCTGGGCAGCCTTGCATTTTTGGCATTGATGTGAGGTAATGTATTCTGAGAACTGTCGTCCAGAAAAGCTCACTGCAGCCTTAATGTCTGGAATATATATTAGGGTTTTTATTATTTAAGCATGATTGATTGTCCCTGTGGTTGATCACAGGAGGTCTAGTCCCATGGACCAATGCTCTAGCCCTAAATCATATGGCATGCTCACTACCCACCCTAAATATAGTACTCTCTGATGTGGCCAACCTCACTCTAAATCATATTGTCAGTCTACCCAGCATGACCCACGGTTTGCCAGGAAATCAAAGACGTTCCAGTCAGTTATCACATTCCCAAGGTCTAGTGATCACCTCCACTAAGTGAAGGCAAAGGCCAGATTTCACTTTAGGAAAGAATCAATTCTTTATTTTAAAGGCCCCAAATATCTATTTGAATCAACAGAGTAAGTACCTTGACTTCTAGTTTTAAATAGGTTCACACACACACACAAAATTAGACTGCATTAATTGAAGTACTGTTCACTCTATTATGATTGATAAGAGCCTGTCTGGAGTTGTAGTGGCCACATATGAGGGACAGAGAAACAAAGGAATTGAAGAAGAGCGTATAGAGATTTTATGTCATGTGTTTATTCATTCATTTGACATTGATTCAGCAAATATATTGGGGAAAAATTACTATGTGCCAAGCCCTCTGCTTATTGTGATTGATGCCAGGCATAGACAAACACAGTCATAGAAGACAATAAGCACTATAATGGCAATATGGACAAAATACCTGTGTAAGATAGATGATCAGTTCTGCCTTGAGGGCTGAGCTTCACAGAGAAGAAAATGTTGTGCTGCGTTTGAACAGTTTTGAAGACTATCCAGCAATCTGCTGGGTTGATGTTGTGTGGGAAGGTGTACAGAGATACCCAGGCAGGAGAACAGCATAGGAAAAGAAGAATGAAGCAGCATAACACATTTTTAAACATTTAACAACAGAGCAAATGTAGACAGATGAAGAAAAAACTGTAAGGCAAAAAAAAAGGCAGTTTTCAAGTAATAAAAGGCAGTAATAATAGGCCAGGCAGTCATTCTGTCCTGTGTTGTTTCAAAGTGGGTGGTACTTAAACTGTGTATGAACACTGTATTTTTCTAAAACCAAGCTTTGGCACTATAAACTTGAGGAATTAAAAACTCAAGATAAACAAGCCAGCTGTAGTAATAGCCCAGTCCTTGGCATAGAGTATGGTGATATTTCACTCTGCCTGAGAAAGCTCTCACAGTTGTTGTATTACTCACTGAGCACAACTTTTATACTGCATGGCTGTTGGGCTTGAGCTGCTTTCTGTTCTAACAATGTTTTTTTATATACTCACCAAACATGTCCTGGTAAATGTGTGACCTTTATTTAATGCAAGCTTGACATTACATTACATTTCTTATTTCTTCCCTGGGTAAACTCTATCCCACTGAATACCAAGGCATATAACTCACTCAGTTCAATGTTTCAACAAAAAAGATCACCAGAGGAGTGCACACAGAGTATATTAAACAAACTCAACTAAGAACATAATGAAAATGTATCTGTATTCTGGTATCAGAGTCTATCTATAAAATTTATTCAGTCACATTTATCTTCCTTATCCTTCTATGAAAATATGGCAAGCTCCATACTTTTCAGTTTATCCTTAGATAGTAAACCCTCTTGCAGTCATTTTAAGAACTAAGAGACACCATTCATTAAAAAAATTTGCAAATAAAACCAGTAAAGTATCATATAGTATACAATATTTTTCCTCTCTCCAGCTCAGATCTAGGTGTGAAAAGAAGCCTAAGTTTTCCCCCTTCTTCTCATTCTGTATCTTTAAGTCTCCTGGGCTTGGGGTTGGAAACAGTGGGAGACAGAAGTTACTTGAACTGGTTTCCCATAATTTGTTTTTGTCCCTGTATTAGTTGTCTATTTTTATGTAACATGCTACCTCCAAATAATTAGCAGGTTAATTGATCATCTCATAGTCCCATGGTTCCTGTGGCTTAGCAGCTTGGGCCTGGCTTCTCTTGGTCCTCTTGCTCAGGATCTTTCACAAGTCTGCAATTAACGTGTCTATCAGTGGGGCTACTGCCATCTCAAGGCACAACATCGGGAGAATTTACTTCCATGCTCACTACCATGGCTGTTGGTAGACTTCAAATACTTCCTGGATGAAAACAAAATCAGTTCTTGCCACATGGGCCACTCTACAGAGCATCTCACAAAGTGGCCTTCTGGCTTCTCTCACAGCAAGGACATGAGAGAGGGGAATCTTAAACAGAAGCCATTCTCTCTTTGTAAATTGGTCTCAAGAGTGACATCCAGCAATGAGTATTCTGTTTATCAGAAACAAATTATTAGGTCTGGCATTTTCTCGTGGGAAAGGGCTAACACAAGAGCCAGGGTACTTGGAGATGAGGATAATTGGGGGCCTCATTAGAGTTACCCACCATAGTCTTTCAGAGCCAGAAAGATTTTAAAGGATGATTCTTTGCCTTTTTGAGGATTTTTGTGGGCTTTGGGGAGATTCCTGTCATGGGAGACCTTTCACCCATGTTTGCCTTCATTAAGCAACACATCTCTGTTTCAAGTAGTCCTGACAGGTTCCTTTAGCCTCTCAGCCAAGATGGCCTTATAAGCCTTCTGAAGATCTGAAATACCTTCTCTCCGCCTATAATGTCTATGTGATACACCAAAAAATCTTCTGTGTCTTTACACATGTTAGGAGTGCAGGTGATACAACTTTACATACAGGGCCACAAAATTCAGTCTCCTACTGTCCTGGCACCTACTCACGCCCTTTCTACTCTTATGTCTCTTGGTAAAACAATATTTATTTAAACAAACAAACAAACAAAAGAAAACTAATGTGTTTTACTATAGAAAAGCTACCAGGGGAGTCCCATAGGAACAAATACCCTAGGAAAATTCAGTTATATATTATACTTCAGTAATGGAAATCAAAATCATTTAAAATCCAATCACTGTCTTCTGGGAAAAATGTTTTTCTTTATTATTTTCCCAGTAGTCATAAGGGATAAAGAATTTAACCAATAAAGGCAATATTAGCCAAAATATATAGCACACATAGCTTTTAGATACCCTTGCATGCCTGTGCGCTAAGTTGCTTCGGTTGTGTCCAACTCTTTGTGACCCTTATACTGTAGCCCACCAGGCGCCTCTGTTCATGGGGACTCTCCGGGCAAGAACACTGGAGTGGGTTACCGTGCTCTCCCTCAGGGGATCTTCCCAAGCTAGGGACTGCACCTGTGTCTCCTGCAGCCCCTGCATTGACAGGTGTGTTCTTTACCTCTAGTGCCAACTAGGAAGCCCCTTTTTAGATACCCTTTGTTGTTGTTGAGGTTGTTAGTCACTCAGTCATGTCCAACTCTTTGTGACCCCATGGACTGTAGCCCACCCTTCAGTACAGTTCAGTTCAGTTTAGTCGCTCAGTCGTGTCCGACTCTTTGCAACCCCATGAATCGCAGCACACCAGGCCTCCCTGTCCATCACCATCTCACGGAGTTCACTCAGACTCATGTCCATCAAGTTGGTGATGCCATCCAGCCATCTCATCCTCGGTCGTCCCCTTTTCCTCCTGCCCCCAATCCCTCCCAGCATCAGAGTCTTTTCCAATGAGTCAACTCTTTGCATGAGGTGGCCAAAGTACTAGAGTTTCAGCTTTAGCATCATTCCTTCCAAAGAACACCCAGGGCTGATCTCCTTTACAATGGACTGGTTGGATCTCCTTGCAGTCCAAGGGACTCTTAAGAGTCATCTCCAACACCACAGTTCAAAAGCATCAATTCTTCACCACTCAGCTTTCTTCACAGTCCAACTCTCTCATCCATACGTGACCACTGGAAAAACCATAGCCTTGACTAGACGGATCTTTGTTGGCAAGTAATGTCTCTGCTTTTCAATATGCTATCTAGGTTGGTCTTGAAGTGAAGTGAAGTGAAGTCACTCAGTTGTGTCTGACTCTTTGCGACCCATGGACTGTAGCCTACCAGGTTCCTCAGTCCATGGGATTTTCCAAGCAAGAGTACTGGAGTGGGTTGCCATTTCCTTCTCCAGGGGATCTTCCCAACCCAGGGAACGAACCTGGTCTCCCGCATTGTAGGCAGACACTTTACTGTCTGAGGTACCAGGGAAGGTCTTAGTTATCACAAAAATCAAGTATTGGGTTGGCCAAAGGTTTGTCCAGGTTTTTCTGTTAAATGTTATTAAAAATACCTGAACAAACTTTTTGGACAACCTATATAATTTACTTTATTTTTTATTAGCAATACTTCATTCATATTTCTATCTGGTCTCACACTCTTAGGGAATTTTTTCATTCCACTAGGCTCTGATTGTTGTATAGTGGTTTTGTAATTTAACAGGATGGCATGAGTTCATACTACTTAATAGTGAAAAACTGAAAAGGACTTAGCTTTTATTCTGGAAGAAATAAGCAATTTCACATTTGTTTTACCTAAACACTTGCTAACATAGGATAAAATTTTCCAATTTAATTAACTAAAGTTAGTAATGAGTAAGGAATTCACAGTAGGAAAGGCACGAAGCACTATGACTATAGATTGTTGGGTCTGAATATATATATATCTCTTCTAGTTATTGTGTAACTTGGGCATTCCTTAGTTTTTCAGAACACTTAATAAAGAGAATGTAGATAAATATTATTTTATTTTAATTACAAAATCTGTATTTGACCATCTGCAAAACATCAAATGTATGCAACTTAATTTCCGTATTTATTTAAAGGAAAGATAGAATTTAATGACTTCCAAAGTCCCTGTTATATCTAGAATCCTATGATTGTATTAAAAGTTCTGCTTGGGAAAGGAGATAGAACAAAAGGAGTGCATCGTGAACTCTCTCCATATGAGTTATAATGGCTTTAAAGAAAAGATTACTAACAATGAAAGTGGTAACTAAGAAACATAAGAGGTTTTGAATGGTGGTTGTTGTTCAGTCTCTAAGTTGTGTCCTACCCTTTGTGACCCTATGGACCGCAGCACACCAGGCTTCCCCATCCTTCACTAACTCCTTGAGTTTGTTCAAATTCATCTCCGTTCGGTCAGTGATGCCATCCAACAATTTCATTCTCTGTTGCTCCTTTCCCCTCCTGCTCTCAGTCTTTCCCAGCATCAGAGTTTTTTCCAATGATTCGGCTCTTTGCATCAGGTGACCAAAGTTTTGGAGCTTCAGCTTTACCATCAGTCTTTCCAATGAATATTAAGGGTTTGATTTCCTTTAGGACTGACTGGTTTGATATTCTTACTGAGAGAGTCATTTCCTAGGCAGGTTGATAAGAAGTCTAGGCATCCCCAAGGAGAGAGGGGTCAAGAATTCTCAAGGAGGAAGAAAGGACAAACCTTTTTTCCCTCTACATTCCTTAGGATTATATAATGTAGCCTGCCTGAGGACAGTCTCTGGATTAAAACTTCTGGCTCATCCTGTTATCTTAAAATGTAAATTATAGGAGTAGGTCTGGTGAGGTCTTTACAACCTTCCCTGGTGGCTAAGAGGTTAAAGCATCTGCCTCTAATGTGGGAGACCTGGGTTTGATCCCTGGGTCGGGAAGATCCCCTGGAGAAGGCAATGGCAACCCACTCCAGTATTCTTGCCTGGAGAATCCCATGGATGGAGGAGCCTGGTGGGCTACAGTCCATGGGGTCTCAAAGAGTCGGACACAACTGAATGACTTAACTTTCACTTTTAGTTTCTTTTCACTTACAACCTCCAGACATTCTTTTGATTCATTGGAGAGCATATAACTCCATTGCTAACACTAGCAAGCGGGTACTCTTTCTGCCCCCTTCTGATGCCTATGTCAGAAGCTTTCTCTATCTCCTTTATACTTTAATAAAAACCTTATTACACAAAAGCTCTGAGCGATCAAGCCTTGTCTCTAGCCCTGGATTGAATTCTTCTCTTCCGGAGGCCAGGGATCCCAGCATCTTTTCGTGGTTCAGCAACAACCTTTCATTACTGTCCAAGGGACTCTCAAGAGTCTTTTCCAGCACCACAGTTTGAAAGCATTTATTCTTCGGGGCTCAGCCTTCTTTCTTTAGAGATGAGAGAAATATATGGAATTATTTGTGCTTACATCTTTTTCTTACTTTTACCTGCATCTTTTCCATACCTTGTTCCCCTTTTGGGCATACAACTTTATAAAATTTTATGGTTATAGAAATATATGGTATTAATTTATTAGGGAAAACATGATGTCTTTTTGGCCAACAAGTTGTTTGTAATGGCTCATATGATTTTTAAATTAACCTTATTGGAACTATAGTTGATTTACAATGTTGAGTTAGTTTCTGCTGTACAGTAAAGTGAATCCATTATACATATACATCCTTTGTTACAAGGAAAAGTTACACATATGTGAAGTAGGAGAAATAACATCTCAAGAAACTATTTTAGCCTGTAATGTGCTCAGTCGCTCTGTCATGTCTGACTCTGTGGCTCCATGAACCGTAGCCCACCAGCCTTATCTGTCCACGGAATTTTCCTGGCAAGAATGCCATAGCAGGTTGCCATTTCCTACTCCAGGGGATCTTCCAGAATCAGGGATCAAACCTGCATCTCTTGTGTCTTCTGCATTGGCAAGTGGATTTTTTTTTTACCACTGAGCCAGCTGGGAAGCCCTTAGCTTATAAAGTCCTTTTGTAAAAAAAACTATTGATTCTTTTTTTCTAATGAAAGAGAACATGGCATAACTTTTCACATATATCCTAAAACTATGGTGGACATCAGGCCTGCAGCCACTCTAAGAGGAAAAGCAAATATGCAAGAAAGAGGTCCTTCTTACTTACTGTTTCAGTAATAAAATTATGGCATTGTGAGTGCCTTTTAGTCTTTTAACATATTTTGGAGAAGCAAGAACATGAAAAATGTTCTTATTGTCTAATTACAAAAGATAATAAGTAACCATCCCATAGACAGTTCCTTTCTCTTTCCTAGCTAGGATGTCATAGTCTGTTAATGAACAGGTTAGCTGGTGTAATAGACTGCAGTATGACTAAGTATTTTATACCTGTTTATTAAAAGTGATTATGGATTTGACAATTACGTGTCTGGTAACATTCAAAATCATCCAAAATCAAACTGCAGCTTCTGTAGTCCAGAGTAAAATGATGTTTAAAATTCAGTATTTATTAAACTTCCACCATGTGCTAGTTAAAATTATACAGATTAAAAGAGACAGTCTGTGTCTTCAATAAACTTACAGTTCATTGGAGAGAAAGACAGATGGTCTAATACATACTACAAATTCATTATACAAAAGGTAAAAAGGTAACAAAGAGTTGGGAGCACATAAGAAATTGTGAGAAGGTGAGAGTTTCACAGGCCATGCTTGAGGCCCCTCTTAAAAAAGAAATACAAATTTATTCAAGGGGTGGAAAAGTGCTTATTCCATGAAGCATAACAGAATGTTCATAGAACATGTAAAAGGCTCAAGTAAAAGAGCATGGTGTGTATTCTTGAGATTTGAAGTTTAATATGAGGAATGATGTGAAAAAAAAACCATCAGATGAATCTGCTCATGGTAGGTATGTGAATGGTAAAAAGATTGCTGTCACTATAACTTATTCTAGAAGAAAAGAAAATATTACATGAAAAAGGGATGAAAATATGATAACATGAGACGAGTATTTGTTACTTTCCAGAGTTATTTAGATAAGTCTAGAAAACCAATGGGTCATTTTTCTTCTTACACTTCCATTCTCATGACTTTTCTACCCAAATGATCCTTTATTTTGACATAGGAAAAAAAAGAAAGCTTTGTTGAGTTCAATAAAGTGTCTGAACTCAGCCTCTTCAGTTTATCTACTGCTAAGCATTGTACAATTTTCAAGAACAGGAACTTAGAAATAAATACTGGTTAATCTATAGTTGATATCTAGCAACTGGATGTCAAATTTGAAAAGAAAGAACTGTAGATGAGGTAAAATCATATAAGAAATCGTTACTTTTCATACCAAAAACACTTAGGTTCAGGTCACTATTGTTCTTGGACTTAAAATGAGACCCTTCAGAACCTCGTTCAAATATAGGAATGAAGAAATTGTTTAAAAAGCATGTATAATAAGCATTATGGGGAGTAAATGTTCAGATTCTTTTGCGGTGAAGCTAAAATGATATTTGGTTTTACATTATCATATTAATGTTGAAAATCAAAGAGAAAATTGGAGGTTTGTTGTTGTTTTGCTACTTAAGCATCCTGGTTAATTAACTCATTATTTCTTGTATAAACCTTAGTTTCTTAGATAACCTAGGCATTTTTACAAGGTGTGTTAGTGATCATTTAAATGTAGTCAAGCCATAATCATGTAGATGATAACCTTGTGGCCTAAAAGAGCTTACATCAAGCTCATGTGTACTCCAGGGCATTTCTGATCACTGCAAGGTATCATTAGTGTCACAGGAAGTTAGAATGTGTGGCATATATCCTAAAGACTTACATTAGTAGCTTCCCGGGTGCCAATTATGTTATGTCTTAAGGACACTAAGAAAAGAATTTTAATTAAAGAAATGCTAATGAAGATTGAGAGAAAATAGGTAATAATTTAAGCAACTACACTTTTGCATTTTATAGTTGTTGAAAGACTATATTTGTGACTTCAAGTTTCATGCATTGAACTTTTCTGTAGGCCATGTAGATGGTACAGCAATGATATTTCTGTGCTGCTGCTACTCATAAGGCAGTATATACAAGGTAAAAGAAAATCTGAGAGACTGAAGATTTTTGCTGTGTTTAATTCTTCTGCATGCTTATGAAAGTGAAGTGAAAGTGTTAGTCACTCATTCATGTCCAACTCTTTGTGACCCCATGGACTGTAGCCCACCAGGATCCTCTATCCATGGGATTCTCCAGGCAAAAATACTGGAGTGGGTTGCTGTGCCCTCCTCCAGGGTATCTTCCCAACCCAGAGATCAAACCCAACTCCCTTATGTCTCCTGCATTGGCAGGTGGGTTCTTTACCACTAGCGCCACCTAGGAAGCCCTGCATGTTTATAGGCATCTGTCATAATGCTAAGACCTCACACACAGCCCCATAATAATACAAGAACCTAGCAAGGGTAACTGCCGTGCCCCAGCTTTGTGTCTAATTAGCCTTGTCCATATTCCTCTTTGCCTCTGTCTTCATCTTGTTCCTCCCAGTGCCTCTAGTTTTGACATCCTGTTGATTCTGCCTCTATGGTCTGTCTTTGTTCACCCAAGTCCATGGCTTGACTCCACCATCATATCACAGTGATTCAAAACTTCTGTTTACTAAATTTGTACCTAGAATATTTTATTGTGCACTGTCTTGGGTCTTTTTCATTTTTCACTCCTAACTATACAGATCAGGAGACAATTCTGTGAATGTTTATCTGAAATGTTATTCTTTTATAGATTGGTACATTGATTTTCGACTTTATATATATGTATATATGTATGTGTGTATATTTATATGTATTTACCTAGACATTATGAAAAAATGAATACCATGTGATGAACTTCATGTTACAAGTAGTTATTTTGTAAGCCAAGAAGTTCTGGGCACTTAATCCCACAGAATTTAGAATTTAGTGTGACAGCAGTTAAAAAAAAAAAAAAGGAAAAGAAAATTGTTTGAATAGAGCACGCTTAATTCCTCAGTGTCTTAGAAAAAATGCTTTAATTGATAAAAAATGGCAATCAGAGATACAAACACATGTAGAATCCTTAAAAGTCTTGTAGAATATAAGATAAGCAATAGAACAAGCATTGACATTTGTTGTATATTTGAATCCATGTAATAAACAATCACTGTTATGAACTTTATATAAGTAAATCACATTTATCAAATGTTCTTCTAATATTTGTGTTTCACACATGTTTTTCTCTTTCTTTCCCTCATAATATTATATATTTTGCACATTTAAGTCTTTA
>SJYQ01000181.1:412108-430415 GCA_006410935.1 Redunca redunca | reverse complement strand
TATATACATATACTTCAGTCACGTCAAAACTAACAAAGGATCATAATTTTGTGTACTTCATTTTGATTCACTGTTTTCCTTGTGTTTTGTTAATTGCAATTGAAAACATGACTTTATTGATTTCTATATTGTTAGTATCAAATTAACAGATCTGAAAATAGTCTCTAAAGAATAGATTCATTAATATAACCTTTAAAGCACAGAATTTGTCCAGACAAAAGCCTCTAGCAGAATAAGTTAATTAAATATGTGTTTATTACTATTACACAGAAAATAAAATATTTATCTTTTTAGAGTTATATCAAGGGGACTGAGGGAAATGAAAAATAGTATGGCTTATAAGTGATATAACTCAAATATTTTCTTCCAATATTTCTTTGCTGCAAATATAAAGACATATTATTCTCTTAGTTGTTTTACATTTTCTAAAGTACAACACGTGTGCCCAAAGTTAGTCAAAATTGTACAGTCTTACCTGGTAAAGTTCCATGTTTCCACAGAGTTCTTGTCTTTCTATTTATGCTCTGGTAATCACTGGTAATTATTGTACTCTCTCTTTCTATATTACAATTGGTAGATAAATCCTTGGGAACATAAAAAGGCCAAGGATAAGTGACATTTAGTATCAAAGAGCATCCTTCTTGAAAGTACATTGCATGATTTCAACAAATATGGTCCTAAATATTTTTGTTCTTTTATCTTATTACAATCCTGGAACAGAAATATGCATTTATTATTTTTTGAAAGTAGAGATCATTACTAGAAAACAAAAACTGTCTATATGGTCTTTGTAGCTAATAGTGTACAACCTTGAAAATTTTAAGAGTTCAAGATGGTAGTAGCATCTTTACTTAATTTGTTGCAACAGCCAGTCAGCCATTAAAGTTTCTGAAATCCCGTTATCTCTTCTTATTCTTTTATTTTTAATTAAAACTGCAAAGAATCACTGATTGAAATGTCTTTTATCCTCTTATTGCTTTAAGAATTTTTTTTAACATAGTCTTTTATATTCCTCCTTAATCATGAATGCAAATAAAATTCAAAGTGTAATCAGCAGCTGCTGAAAGAGAGCCCTGAGCAAACTGGGTTGCCATGGTAACCATGAAGTCAGTCCTTGACCAGACAAAGAATAATACCTGGTGTGTGTGTATGGTGTATGTCTGGTGCAGATGCTAAACAACAATTTACAAAGAACAACTGAAAATATGTCAAGGTTCTTTCCCCCCCAATTAAATTGTTCATTTTTAGATATTTAGTTTAAAGGTGAATGAATTCAACTGTTGCATTAAATTAGAGGTTATTTTGCATTTGAGACTGGTTAGTCTTATCCTGGATGAAGCTACAGGTATGAAAATGACACTATTAGATAAGAACTAAATGCAGTAAATATTGAATGCCTTCATTTGCAAACAAATAAATAATTAACATAATTATTTGGCTTATTATTGCTGTCATTATCCTTGCCTTCATTTCTCCAACAGGCGTTGCAGCGTTTTAATTTTTTTTTCTCTTGGGAAAGAATTATCTCCTACTATAAGCTGCTGCGGGAAAGTATTGTTAAGCTTTCTAAATGTTGAATATAAAGGTCATATCACTGAGGGATTTTCAGCCATGAGTAAGCATATTCAGAGAAAATAAGTGTTCCAAGTTACTCTTAATGCAGCAAATGTAATTTTAAACTGACTGCCACAATGTTCGAGTATCTTAATTTCACATGAGTAATGGTCATTGCTCTTGATAATGTCACTGGACTCCAAATGTTAGAAGGACTTTATTAAAACATATTAATAAATCTGTGTAGAATAAAGACAGTTGAATTCTGTGGCTATAGATTTCTTCTACATTGTTAAGACTCTGAGGGCGAGAAACATATTTCTGAGTAATAAGAAATGAAAACAGTTGTCTTTGCTAGAGAATCTGAATTGAAGTTTGGGACACTTGGACAGACCATATACCACTTGCCAAACTCATTGGGGAGGATGTTTCATATGTCTATCCTCTTTGCCAAGAGGCAAAGATACTGCCATTCTTTTCTGTACATAACACCAACTACCTGGAAGGTGCTCTTCGGTGACCCTCAAGTTGGGTCATTGTGATTCTCTCAACTTTTGCAGCTCAGGAAACATAAGCATAGCAGGTTTAGTGACTTGTCTAAGGTGGCTGAACAAGTTATTGACAGGGTATTAGAATTTATTGACAGAAATTAGAATTTATTTTTGAATGGAGCAACTTAATGACTTTCAAAGAAAGTATTACTTTTTTTGGAATTAGTGTCAAAAGTGGCAAGAAGACCACCAATTGAAGTTGGTAGAATATAGAAAAATCATTACTATCTGATTGTAACCTAAAAAGCTTCATTAATACCATGTATTCTGACTTGAGTAACNCCACCAATTGAAGTTGGTAGAATATAGAAAAATCATTACTATCTGATTGTAACCTAAAAAGCTTCATTAATACCATGTATTCTGCCTTGAGTAACAAAGGAAGACAAAGGCTATGGTTAGCAGTTTACCCTTTCTTCATGAGCTTCATTTATCTTTCCAGTTTTTCCTATACTGTCATTTTGCCATGTACTTTATTGTCCCATCCGTCACTTTCCCTGATCTGGCTCAGGCAATCATTGCAAACTGGTTTTCTTTTAATTGGCAATGGTATTAAAGATGGCAGAGAATCATTTTTACCTAGAAAATAGGCAGTACATTTTATCAGAGTTTTTAAACAGTTTATGGTTATTTTTTATATCTTATTGTTTGTAGGATAGTTAAATTTCTTTGGAATTGTATTATACTAAAATATTTTTTAAATATTTAAAATTCTATTTATCACTGTATCTGATTCATGAAGAGGATGACAGTTGGTAGTGCATAACTGATTCAATATGGAATGACAATTCTTTTAACATTCAAGTTAGTATAAATCTGAACCAATCCTCTGAATTACAAAATTCAGTTCTCTTGGGCTGCTTCTCATCAGATGTTTCAAAGGAACTCTTGGGCTGTTTCTTCATTCCAAGGAAAGCATTCTCAGTTTCTATCCTGGAATGTTCTGTCAGTCATCCTGAGATTCCATCATTCTCTATTGTTGCTGCAGTTAATCAGCATTGCACAGGGTCACTCACAAAATCCAGGGCTATCTTAGCAGTGCAGAAAAATGGCGCATAAGCTTTACTCTTTTACTCCCTCACAGCAGTCAGTGTCTCTCCTTTTTGATTCTGAGGAGGTAGAATCAGCTGCCTTTCCTGGAGGAATGGGTCTTCCTTACCAAATCTCTATAGGTAGCATCACAAGCGTCACCCATTGCTAGTCACCCACTGAAGGCAGAATCCACAGCAGTAAGCCTGTTGAGTAGGATTTTTCACCAACTTCCAACAGGTCCTCGAAGCTAACCGTAGCCATATTTTTCTTTTCATATTTTTCCTCTTTTATATTGTACAGAATGAATTTCTGTAAATGACCTCGAATCTTTACCTGAAGGAGGCAGAATGTAAAGTCAACCATTTCTTCAAATATATTTAAAGAAATGCTATCTGAAACAAACAAAATTCACATATGGATATTTATCACATCTATGAAAGAAAGAATTTTAAAAAACTGATTTATAAATATTCACAAAATTAAGATTAAATATGTAGTAGCAATAGGATTATAGATAATTTTCTTTTGTTCCAATATTTTCCATAATATTACTGAATTACTGTATATTGTTTAAAGAAAAGAATAATAAAGCAACAAGTATGCTAATTTTGCCCAGCTTATCATGTAGGGTGGAATAATAAACTTGACATTTAAGAAAGTCCTCTTCTGTTTATCTATCACTTCTGTCCTGCCTGACTTCTAATTTTTGATTTGTTGAGAAATTTAGTCAATATAGAAGGTATTCCTACAAGAACAACAGATTTCAAGTTACCTCATAGAGCAGAATAAAAAATGACACCCTATATTTAAATGTTAACACATATCATATC
Organism: Redunca redunca; assembly: GCA_006410935.1. NCBI lineage: Eukaryota > Metazoa > Chordata > Mammalia > Artiodactyla > Bovidae > Redunca > Redunca redunca. Next base: position 426,448 of record SJYQ01000181.1, on the reverse strand, counting down.
TCTTTTATTGTGTAATAATCTCTTTTATGCTTTAGTTGAGTCTTATTCAATATTATCATTGAGTGTTAAAAAAACAAAAATGCATTGAACATGCAAATATAATTTATCATAATCTAATGAAATCTAGAAAGAAGTCTAGTAAGAAATGAAAATGCTTTAAAAAGCCAAAGGAAAATAAAAAGTTTAAAATACAAAATTAGAGTTAGAAGAAAAATAAACTTTGTTTTTATCTTAAAAATAGAAATTTCTAAAAGCTTTTTGAGAAAATGATGTTGCATTGTCTCCGTTCTCTCATTTCTTAACCTCTTTTACACACATTTAAACAAGTATTATGTCTTTTTTAAACTTTTCATATCAAGTTACATGGAATGATAAAGGTATTATTATTATATACCTTTATCCCATAAGATTCTACCCCCTCTCCATGGTCTTGCATTGCTGACATTATTAGTTTTGATAAAACAATTCTGGATTTTCCACACTATGATTTTCTACTCATGGTTCCTTCACTTACCCTCAGAAAGGTAAGAAAAACTTGGAAAAACTGATAATAAATTTGATACTTTACCCAATTTAAAGCTTAGTATTTCTCATACTTTTCCCCCCACATAAAAAAAATATAATGCATTTGTCTTAAAACAGCCTTGAATGATTCATTCTAAATTTCAAATAATTTTACTAAATGAATTGAATTCTAAGTGTTGTTTGTCTCAAGGAATTAATAAACAACAAAGACTTACATTTTTAGGGTAATATGGTTTTAATACTTTAATTTCATTTACTGAAGAAGACAAATATCATATAAATTCACTGAAATGTCTTGCTTGTGTTAGCTACAGGCTGCCCTTTTAACTCATTTGCAATCTACACTCTTTTCAGATAGCATCCTATAAGAGCCCCCTTTATGCTTCTCACATCTCCAATAGTCACCTTTTGAATCCATGTTCTTAATTTATGACATGCTGCTTTTTTTTTAATCTTTTGATGCTATAATGATGCCATCATCTTCTGAGCTCATTAAGGTCCTACATAGGATTATATGTGTTGCAAAGACATCTTTATCTTTCAGAGCAGTTTGGAAACCTGCAGGGGTGTGGAATTACCACAGATGGACTGTTACGCAAAACTAAGTATATCAAGACTCCCAAAACTGAAAAGGGAAAGTATTCTGGGATGTAAAAGAGACATATGTTGCAGCCATAGATGTTGTTTAATGGAGGTCAGATCTACACACTGATTGTTTTCTATTAGCAACTTAGAGGTGGATGACCATAAAGACTTATGTATGACTCTAAGAAGCCTGAAAGAACCATGTGGGTAATTTACTTAATTAGAGAACTTCTATTCTCAAAGGAGATAACATAGAGATCAGAATCAGCCAATGCTTGATTGAAATAGGAATACAAATGAGGGAAAATTGATAATTATAATGCTGAGCATACTGGAAAACAATCCATCAGATGAAAGAGTAGCCTATCCAAATATTCCAGTTACCCTGAATCATGATCTTCTAAATGGAATAATCTGATTTCAAAGTAGGCAATAAGAAAAGCAACCTGGATTCCACAGCTCTCAATTTCTACATACTCTTTCCAACTGTAAGTATATTTTTTATTCTTAGTATATTATTCACTAGGAATAGTTTATTTTCAGAAGTTCAAACTTACAGGGTAACTGAATTGGGAACTGAAAAGTGGAAATGTTACCCATGACTAGTTTATAGTTTAGAGTGGAGTATGAAGACTCAACTATATAAAGGAAAGAAATGGCCAGAATGAAAGAAGAGTGAGTTTCATGACTCCATACTAGTAGTTCTGGTACTAAGTTCATCAGTTAATAACTTCAGTCAATGTTAATAATAAAGTCGATAATAGAACATTATCAGTGACACATCCACTTTAAACAGACATAGTACAGCAAGCAAAAAACAATAGGTCTTCAGAAGAGTCCAGTCAGAAAAATGTTCAGTGTTACAAAAATTATATTTGTGTATGTATATTTGTTATCAGTGTCTAACTTTCTGGGTAAGTTACTTTTCTAGGGTCAAATAAGGACATGGTAAAGGAAGCATAGAATTTATTGCCCTCAAATTTCCCAAAGCACAGAATTTATTGCCCTCAAATTCCCATCTGTTGCGTAGCTACTGTATCTTGTGTTTGTAATACCTTAAATTCAAGTATTCTATAGTATAAAAATGAGAATCATAACATTTCTTTCTTTTGAATTCTGTGAGATAAAACATACATATTTTTTACCAGGATTGGTTATTGGTATAGAAAGTTGTTCTGGGGTTAACATATTAGGCATGATTTGTTAAATCCTATGAAAAAGATATTTTAGTTTTGTGAAAGAATGGTAGCAAGATTAAGAATGTAAATAAAAAGAAGAAGAAATGAAAGGAGGTGTAGTTCTATATAACTCAAGAGAACCATGGGAAAAATACCAAAGGCTACCGGGAAAGTAAATACATTCAGAAAGAAGACTGTATGTGTGTGAGTGTGTGCCTGTGTTTGTGTGTGTGTGTCAGAGAGAGATCTCTGTGCATGCTTTCTTTTAGCAGGCCACTAACCTTGTAGAAGACTTCCTTCAGGCTCATTGACTAGAATTGTGTCAGTGAATTCCCCTAGCTTCAAAGTAGTCTGGGAAGAAGAGTATCTGTTTTATATCTCAAATGTGGAAGATACATAAAGAAGAGTTGTAGGGAGGATATATTAGTATCCAGTGAACAGGATCTGCCCTAAATCTTATCTGCATTTAATATTAATTTTATATTTCACATATGCAGACAACTCACAAACAATTGTTAGGCAAAGCCATTAAAGTTTATTTTTGTCAGATAGGCATGTTCAGTGTTGAGTTTAATTCAATTCACTTTCTCCTCTATTTTTAGAAAATAAAATTACACTGAAAGTTGATGTATATAGCCATGTTGTAAAATTCCGATTTTGCTGAAATTTTTCTTTCTCTTTAATTTTGCGTGTTACACCTTCTGTTTTATTCTTTAGAATATTTTCTCCACAAAGAAAGAGGGTTATTAGTGTGTTGCAGTGAAGCTAGTACATTGAACTGCCAGACAGTGTGCTCTCAAATAAAGATTGCCTGAAATCCTATGTGAAATTGTAAATTTAATAATATGAATAAGAGTAATAAGCTAAAAAATAAACTAGGTTTAACTTGGTCTCTTCTCAGTCATGTGTTTTCATAATCAGAAGTCATTTTTTTAAGCAGTTGACCATCTTTCTGAATAAACTGTTGCTGTTTAGTCACTCATTTATGTCTGGCTCTATAGCCCACCAGGCTCCTCTGTCCATAGGATTTCCCAGGCAAGAATACTGGAGTGGGTTGCCATTTCCTTCTCCCATGAATAAATTCGGAGAAGGCAATGGCACCCCACTCCAGCACTCTTGCCTGGAAAATCCCATGGACAGAGGAGCCTGGTGGGCCACAGTCCATGGGGTCGCTAAAAGCTGGACACGACTGAGCGACTTCACTTTCACTTTTCACTTTCATGCATTGGGCTGCCGTCTATGGGGTCGCACAGTGTTGGACACGACTAAAGCGACTTAGCAGCAGTAGCAGCAGCATGAATAGATTACTAAGAAATGTATCTCACTTCAAAGAAAAATGAATACATTTTTACAACTTTCTCAGCAATTACCTTCATGGGAATATTTTACATTATTTTTTTCCTATACATTTATCTTCACTATTTTCCTACTCATCCAATTTTAACAGTGAAAAGTGTCTATATTTGTCAATATTTGTTTTTATTTGAACTTAGAATAATTCAACTACCAAGATTTGCCGATAAAATATTGCCTCTTTTTTTGAAGAACAGTTCTACAAATCTGTTGGATTTGGTAACCAGTAAACTCTCTTCTTCATGTGCCATTATGGTTGGCCCTAAGAATTCAACCACTTATGCATCAAAAATATTTTGTGGGTAAAAAGTCTCTAGAAAGTGCTGAAAAAAAAAACTTGAATTTGCTGTAGCTGAAAAGATTTACATAGCATTTGCATTATATTTATAACTATTTGCACATCATTTATATCATATTTTTTAGTATTTACATAACATTGATGTTGTATTAGGTGTTATAAGTAATCTAGAGATGATTTTAAGTATCTGGTAGGATGTACAGCAGATTCAGTTCAATTCATTTCAGCTCAGTCGCTCAGTCGTGTCTGACTCTTTGCGACCCCATGAATTGCAGCACGTGTACAGCAGATTGGTTACATGCAAATACGACACCATGTTATATAAGGGACTTGAACATTCATGTATTTGGTATCTGCTGGGATCCTAGAACCAACATGAAGATACTGATCATATTGCTTAAATCATGATCTAAGGCAGAATCTCTAGTTTAAAAAAACAAGAAATTTCTCAGAATCTCTCAATTTCTGTATTGTACAAATTTTCCTTGATAGTATATACTGAATTTCCTTAAAGTTCATCATGTTGTTCTTTTACTTGGTAAATCATATCTGATTCTTTGTAACCCCATGGACTGTATAGCCTGCTAGGCTTCTCTGTCCATGGGATTTTCCAGACAAAAATACTGAGTTGCCGTTTCCTCCTCAAAGGGATCTTCCCGACCCAGGGATTGAACCTGCATCTCCTGGATTGACAGGCAGATTCCTTACCACTGAGTCACCAGGGAATGTACATATTAACATCTAAAATTATTTTTAAATATCCTAGTTAAAAGTATCTTTCATTTGGCTCATGTCAAATATGTTTTTCTTTATGAATTTAACAGTAAAGTGTCTGTCTACAACGCAGAAGACCAGGGTTCAATCCCTGGTTTGGGAAGATCCCCTGGAAAAGGAAATGGCAATCCACTCCAGTACTATTGCCTGGAAAATCCCATGGACAGAGGAGCCTGGTAGGGTACAGTCCATGGGATTGCAAAGAGTCGGACACGACTGAGCGACTTCACTTTCACTTTATGAATTTAATGCAAGGATAAAATACTAAAATAATTCTCTTATAAGAGAGATTGTTATTGCTCATTTCACTTTTGTATCAGAATGTTAGCAGTACTCATTGCAGCCAAAAAGGCAGTGTATTCAATATGTTCTGACATCATATAATCATTTGTATTGTGCTTAATCACATTGTAGGAAGACAATCCACTTGCAAAATTTAACCAAAAAAATATGTTCTTTCTGTAGAAACACCAGATCTCTGTGATTTAAGCTTGCTAAGAGACAAGTACGTATAATGTAAATACATCAACCATGTTAATACAAGGAGCATACTTCCATTTGATAACATTCGAAATGTAGAAGTGTAATTAAGGCAAATGAGTATGGCATGTTAATATTCCTATCTAGAATAGGAAATGTTTTGCAGATTTCTCCAACTTTTACTAGCGCTTGAAATGAAAGTCAGAGTACCTGGACAATTGAGTTGTTTGTTTCAGACTAAGATGAGCTTGCTTAAATTCATCACAACTGAGATTTGAACTAGAGGCTTGCTTGTTGTGTTTGTGTTGGAGGAGCGTTCATCGCGTGCATTGTAGGATGTTAAACAGCATCTTTAGCATATTCTCTTGCTGCCAGTAGCCTCCCCTAAGTCCTGATGTTAAAAAAAAAAAAAAAAAAAAAACTGCAAACATGGCCAATTGTCACCTGAGCATTCAGAATTGCCCCTAGTTAAGAATCACTGAACTAATAATGATCAGATGCTGTCATGTCTGACTCTGTGTGACCCCATGGACTGTAGTTCCCCAAGGTCCTCTGTCCATGGCATTCTTCCAGCAAGATTACTGGAGTGGGGTGCCATTTATTCCTCCAGAGGATCTTCCTTCCCCACCCAGGAATCGAAACTGCATCTCTTGCATCTCCTGCATTGGCAGGCGGATTCTTACCACTTAGCACTACCTGGGAAGCCCCAGTTAAGAACCGCTGGACTAATGTTGAATCAAATTATTTCAATTTTACATTCCCCAATTTGGACATTTGAATGTTATAGAATATATGAAGAATAATACACTTTTGATACTATGGACATGGCAAATACTAGTTCACTTAACATTTGTCTTTCAAGGAAAATGTAAATCTATGTTCTATGCCACATGCAAAGATAAGTGCAGGAAATAGTTTTATTATTCACAAAGTTCTTAAACTTCTCCCCAGTCTGTTTTACAAATAAGTGAAAGTGAAAGTGAAGTTGCTCAGTCGTGCCCAACTCTTTGCCACCCCATGGACAGTAACCTGCATCAAGCTCCTCCGTCCATGGGATTTTAAAGGCAAGAATACTGGGGTGGGTTGCCATTTCCTTCTCCAGGGGATCTTCCCAACCCAGGGATCGAACCCAGGTCTCTCGCATTGTAGACAGACAATTTACCGTCTGAGCCAAATTTAAAAGTATTCTTATAAGTGTGTTTCTAAGCTATCTCATTATCATTACCAAAAATCAAGATCACTAATATAGAAACTTGATGCGTGTGTGCTAAGTCGCTTCAGTCGTGTTGGACTCTTTTACTGTGGACTGTAGCCTGCCAGACTCCTCTGTCCATGGGATTCTCCAGGCAAGAATATTGGAGTGGTTGCCATGCCCTCCTCCAGGTGATTTTCCCAACCCAGGGATCAAACCTGTATCTCTTATGTCTCCTACACTGGCAGGAAGTTCCTTTAATCATAAAACTTCACACGGGAAGCCCATAATCCTGTTATTTCTACCTATTATATTGATACCTCATCTTTTTTAAATCAGTGAGACAACGGCCATTTTTATTGTTTTTCACATAGAATTCAAAGTGCCCACGCACTTTTTTTTAATTTGCTTTTCCCTCAGAGATCTGTTTCTTTGTATTCTTATCATTTAAATTTAGACCGATGGGGATTCTATGTTTAGTCAGAGCACAGCTAGATATTTTGATGGAGAGAGTTTGCTTTGGCATGAAATGCTGCTGTTTATTTGTAAACCTCTCTGTGTCTGTAATTTGACAGCATTTTAGACTCCCCAGTTAATGAGGCTAGCAGCAGCTTCTATCCTCTGGACCCAGTCAATTTGATACAGGCTCTATGTAGGTTGTCATAGCTATGTTGACTTCAATTGCTGTATTGAGAAAATAAAAACCAGAATTTTCCAATTGTAAAGAAAGAAAATGTCTTGCTAATCTTCCTCTGATTTCTCCCACCCTTATAGATGGTGGATTTCTGACTACTTGCTACATCACTACAAAGTAATGTGTTGAATAGATGAAAATATTAATCAGTTTTTCCTTTTGAATGATCTAGATATTTCAGTAGATACATTTCTTTCCAAAAGTCAAATATTTTCAGTGCTGGTATCAACTTCTCACTATAAACATGATTATATAATGAAACGCAGCAGCATTTATGTTAACTTGATGACAGTTGTAATTGCACGAGATCACAAGTGCTGATATGATTGGCCAGAGGAGGCAGGAAGGATTAGATTGTTGTAAATTCTCCAGTATATTTGTGTTCAAAAAACGTGTTTTTACGCGGGCTATCTTTTTTCTTTTTCTTTTTTTTTTTTAATTTTTATTTTAACTTTAGTTTACTTTACAATACTGTATTGGTTTTGCCAAACAGGCTATCTTTTTTAAAGTGTCTTTGTTTGTTATTTGTTTTTTCAAAAATAAATTTAAAGAATTTACAGAAGCCAGTTGGCTAGTTAATTGAATGCAAGTTTGAATTTAATGCTATGATACAGATAGAGTGAAATGCCATTTTAGAAATATCACTTTTAATGCTATTTATTTGTCAATTTTTTTTTCTGTTTTGGGGGATAACTAGCAAATATCTCAACACTTTAAGGGCCTTACAACAAAAACATTTTTCTTACTCAGGTCTGGGTGTGGACTGGAGGGATTCTGATTCAGGCTGAATGTCAAACTCTTTTTTATGACAGAGACAGAAAGCACCACAACCAGGCTCAAATCATGACTACTAACTAGCATTCCATTGGCAATGAAAAGTCACATAGCCACAGTAGGCAGGGGAATAAACTCTGGCAATTCAGTGATAGGCATTGAGTATCTTCTGTAGTAGAATAGTGAAGAACTGGGAACTGCTTGTACTACAAAGACTGAGTTCTCAAAACAGACTTAACCAACTCACAAGTATTACTCAATACCTACCCTTACTAATGATTGGGGAAGAATACAAACAAAAGTTAAGCACAGATATAGGAGTCCTCTCTGGAACAGTTTCCTACAGGTCAGATGCACTTTCTGAAAATACCTTTTTCTATACTGGGAGAGCTTGGTTTCAAAGTGATAGCTAAGTGCTCACAATTTGTATGACTTCTTTGATACTTAGATATTACACTGAGGTAGATAGACTTTATGTTTTGTTGATTTTATATCTCTCTTTTCTAATATATATATTCAATGCTATAAGTTTCTATAAGCACTGCTTTCATTCCATCTCACAAATTTTGGTAAGCTGTGTTTCTATTTTCATTTAGCTCCAAGTATTTTTTAAATTCTTTTGACACTTCCTTTTTGACCCAGGTGTTCTTGAAGAATGTTTTCTTTAATCTCCATGTATTTGGGGATTTTCCAGTTATCTCCCTGTTATGATTTCTGGGTTAATTGGTCTGATTTCTGTCCTTTTAAATTTGTTAAGATATGTTTTATAGTCTGTAATATGGTTTATCTCGGTGAATGTTCCACTGGGGGCTTGAGCAGAATGCGTCTATTCTACTGATGTTGAAGTAGTCTATAGATGTCAATCAAATGCGGTTGATTGATGGTATTGTTGAGTCCAACTGTATTCTTAATGTCCTTCAATCTGCTAAATTTGTTCATTTCTGAGAGAGGGTGTTGAAGTCTGCTATCATGATAAAGTATTCATCTATTTCTTCTGGTAGTTCTGGCAGTTCTTGCCACATTTACTTTGGTGGTCTGTTACTAGGTCAATATATAGAAAGTGTTGTTATGACTTCTTGGAGAATTGACCCCTTTATCATTATGTAATGCCCTTCTTTATCCCTAAGACTTTCTTTGCTTTTAAACCTGCTGTATTTAAAATTAATATAATTCCTGGTTTCTTTTCATTAGTATTGTTATTGTTGCTCAGTTGCTGATTCATGTCTGACTCTGCGACGCCAAGAACTGCAGCACACCAGACTTCTTTATCCATCACTATCTCCTTGGGTTTCCCCAAACTCATGTCCACTGAATCAGTAATGCCAACCAACCGTCTCATCCTCTGTCTCCCTTCTCCTCTTGACCTCAGTTTTTCCAGTGAGTCAGATCTTCACATCAGGTGATATTGGAGACAAAGAAAATGAAATCTGACACTGTTTCCACATTTTCCCCGTCTATTTGCCATGAAGTGAGAGAACTGGATGGCATCATCTTAGTTTTTTGAATGTTGAGTTTTAAACCAGCTTTTTCACTCTCCTCTTTCACCTTCATTAAGAGGTTCTTTAGTTCCTCTTCACTTCCTGCCATTAAAGTGGTATCTGCACATCAGAGGTTGTTGATATTTCCCCCGGCGATCTTGATTGCAGCTTGTGATTCATCTAGCCCAGCGTTTCACATGATGTAGTCTGCATGTAAGTTAAATAATCAGGGTGACAATATAAAGCCTTGACGTACTCTTTTCCCAATTTTGAACCAGTCCCTTTTTTCATGTCTGGTTCTAGCCATTTCTTCTTGACTTGCATACACTAATTTGGATTGTCATTTCTCAGAGTCCCATGATACCAAAAGGTTAAATAATAGTATATATGTATGTATCATTTTCTACTGTATTCCAAATCTTTGGTGTCAGTCTTCTAAATACACTAGCATACATTTACACACATTTTGGTTTAATGGTTTAGCTAAGTTTGTTTTTAGTCTAGTGATAAGTGTTCTTACATTTTCTATGATGAATCAATGGAAGAATAAGCTTGTTCTAAGTTGACTTGCTACTTATTTCTGTTATAGATTTTGCAAATCATTATGTTTCTTGTTTTATAAATGGCAGTAATTCCTTAAGCTGATTTAATGTTTTTAAGAATGGTAATTGAATATGACATAGATTATCTTATATTTTCNAATGGTAATTGAATATGACATAGATTATCATATATTTTCTTTTTCCAATGCAAAGTTTAAAAAGAGAAAATAGAGGAAGGAAAAATGTGTCAAACTTTTAGAAGATTTTAGATAATAGTAATTTTAATTTGCATTTTTCACTTAATTTATGGATAGAGAAAGAGAAACCAGGGAGTTCTATGAATCATGAGAGCATCTGAACTAGTTTTAAAATGATGTAAACCAAGAGATTATATTTAAAGGAAGATCTCATTTAAATTCTGATTAAAAAAAAAAACTTGTCACTGTGGGCCATTGACATTGCTTTTTTTTTCAGCACAATTATACTGTCTTTGCAAGATGTTTCAGAGATGTATGCATTTTGCATAAGTTTATTTACTTACAGTAAGAGAACATTTCAAGCTGATAGCTTTAATTATTTTAGCTGATTCCTGTGATTGCATTCATGAAGGGCCAAAAGAGGTGACTGTCTGTGGATAATCACTCCCAGTCATAACTTATGTGTAGCTTTGAGGTATCCCCAGCTTGGAAAACTCATTCGATCTCCTTCAGAAAATACTAGTGAGTAAAACATGTAAGAAATATTGGATGTGGACATTTCCAGAATAATTAAAAACTAAAATTCAGATGCAAGAATGAATTTTCATGAAATTTATAATATTTATAATATTCTTGAATTACAGCATCAAACACAGAAATCTGGTAGTCATTTGTTGCATGAATAGTGACATGAAATTTCCTCTTAGTTCAGTTCAGTTCAGTTCAGTCACTCAGCCGTGTCCAACTCTTTGCGACCCCATGAACCACAGCATGCCAGGCATCCCTATCCATCACCAACTCCCAGAGTTCACTCAAACTCATGTCCATCCAGTCGGTGATGCTATCCAACCATCTCATCCTCTGTCATCCCCTTCTCCTACTGCCCACAATCCCTCCCAGCATCAGAGTCTTTTCCAATGAGACAACTCTTCGCATGAGGTGGCCAAAGTACTGGAGTTTCAGCTTTAGCATGAGTCCTTCCAATGAACACCCAGGACTGATCTCCTTTACAATGGACTGGCTGGATCTCCTTGCAGTCCAAGGGGCTCTCAAGAGTCTTCTCCAACACCACAGTTCAAAAGCATCAATTCTTCGGCACTCAGCTTTCTTCACAGTCCAACTCTCACATCCATACATGAACCACTGGATAAACCATAGCCTTGACTAGACGGACCTTTGTTGGCAAAGTAATGTCTCTGCCTTTGAATATGCTGTCTAGGTTGGTCATAACTTTTCTGCCAAGGAGTAAGCGTCTTTTAATTTCATGGCTGCAATCACCATTGCAGTGGTTTTGGAGCCCCCAAAATAAAGACAGCCACTGTTCCTACTGTTTCCCCATCTATTTGCCATGAAGTGCTGGGACCAGATGCCATGATCTTCGTTTTCTGAATGTTGAGCTTTAAGCCAACTTTTTCACTCTCCTCTTTCACTTTCATCAGAGGCTCTTTGTCTCTTCTTCACTTTCTTCCACTTTAGTGGTGAGGAAATCAGTTAAATAATTTTCCTGAAGTCTTACAGTTGANTTTTGTATTGTTTTGGACATCTACTTAATAGTTGATTGAATCAATGGTTATAGACCTTCAACTCTAAGTGATTACAATCTTTAGTAATTGGTTACCTCAAAAATATACTTCAGTATCCTTCAAGTAAAAGAGTAGAGTCGTGTGATTAAGAGTGATACAAATTACAGTAAAGTATTACTTTGCTGTTAGAAAAGGACTTTCACATACATGTTTTCATTTGTGATTAGCAAAAGCTCTATGAGGCAAATTGGTTGTAATGATCACCATTTGCTTCATAGGTATTTGTGATGGTAAAAAGAAATTAAAAAAGCCTTTGAAATGAAACCTCTAACATCATGGGAAGCATCATTATGTTATTACTACTGTGGATAAAGCATTTCCTTGCAACTGGAGCATTTAACTCTCATTAAAACAATCTCCCTAGATTTCATTTTTGGAAAGAGTTCAGGGCGGTGTGACAGAGAAGGTGCTACAAAGTATAAAAACTTTGCAGTGTTTCATGGAAGGACATAAGGAAGACACTGTCATCCTAATAAATTCAATTTCTAGAGACTGTTTCTTCGATATAAATCCAAATGTACACTAATTTCTTTGTTGATTTTTCTCTAAAAAAAGGAAAATTGTTATTAATCTCAATATTATGTTAAAGCTTTTGCTTTTCTCTTTTTTTGTGAGGGAACAAGGTGGGGAGAGTAAAGAAAATGCATTAAATTTAGTGCTCGCTCTCTCTCTCTCTCTCTCTATATATATATATATATATACACACACACACATGAATTGAATTTAGTACTCTCTCTCTCTCATTATACATCTAGGCTTCCCAGGTAGCTCAGATGGTAAATAGTCCACCTGCAATGTGGGAGACCCAGATTCCATCCCTGGGTTGAGAAGATCCTCTGGAGACAGAAATGGCAACCCATTCCAGTATTCTCGCCTGGGAAAGCCCATGGATAGAGGAGCCTAGCTGGCTATTGTCCATGGGGGTCACAAAACAATTGGACAAAACTTGGTGACTAAACCACCACCACCACATGTGCGTGTGTGCGTGTGTGTGTGTGTGTATATATATATATATTATATACACACATACATAATGTGTTATAATGTATAATAATATATATATTATACATTTAGAAGAAAATGATTTTGTTACAAATAGATAAAAAACTTTCTTTGAAAGGGTCATAAATGCTTACACAGTGGGGGGAAAAAGAACTTTTTAATGCCAGGGCATTTTAAACAGGCATATTATAAATAAAATCCTTCATATGCTTTTCATTTTAAGCATGCAGGAATATTCTGTTTTGCCAGTAGCACCCGGACCCAACATGGAAACAAGAAATTATTAGCAGAAATGTCCTTGAGTGAGTGAGTGAAAGTAGCTCAGTCATGTCCAACTCCATGACCAGTTCTCCAGGCCAGAATACTGAAGTGGGTAGCCTTTCCCTTTTCCAGGAGATCTTCCCAACCCAGGGATCAAATCCAGTCTCTGGCATTGCAGGCAGATTCTTTACAAGCTGAGCCACAAGGGAAGCCCAACAATACTGGAGTGGGTAGCCTATCCCTTCTCCAGGAGGTCTTCCCAACCCAGGAATCGAACCAGGGTCTCCTATGTTGCAGGTGGATTCTTTACCAACTGAGCTATCAGGGAAGCCAGAAATATCATTAGAATCAATCAAAATGGAGGTATGTAAAGCCATATTAAAGAAACAGAAAATTGTTTTCTATTTCTAGGTCAAAATGCAACCAATTAAGTTAGAATGTGCCAACTGGAGGAAAGATTGATCAGTGAAAGAAACAAGGGAAAGAGAGAGAGAAATGTTGGTACTGTGTCTCCTGGGAAACCATCTAGTCTAATCCCCACCTTTAATGCACAAAGAAGCTGAAACCCCAAAAGCAAAAGTTAGTCTGTCCAAGGCCATCACTGATTCACATTTGAACAACTAAAAATCAAGATTCCTCACATGCACCCTAGTTCTCTAGATTATAGAACCAACATACTTCTCTGAAAGCAGCAGTTTCTAGGCAATAGCAGAAGTACAGGACGCTTATTTGGTTGCTTTAACTGTTATTTTTTCATGCTTATATCAGTGGCTAGGAAGATTGTCATGTCAGCCTTAGTGTTTTGGTATCATATCTTCCCTTGGAAGAAACATTATCTTTGTATGTTTAAGTGAATTGCACACAAAAATTAGTTTCAAAGATTTAAATACAGGCCTTTTCGACAACTTGTATAGTGCTGCTAAACAAGCAAACACACACACAAACAAAACATATAAGAGAAAAGAGGCCATGTGACTTAGTGAAAACCTCTCTTTTGATAAGAGTTGCCACATATTTTATGCCAGGCTTTTCAGGAATTGTCTTCTTTCACCTCATAATTCCTGCTAGCAGTGGCCACAGTATTAAATAGTGTTTCTGACCTTATGAACTGTTTCATAGCTCTGTAAAGTACATACACACTTTTCCCCCCTGAAATAGAAGTGCTTCTGATACTATGTTGAAAGGCATTATTAGTGAAATTAGAATATGATAACAAACTGCAGATGGCAAAAGATTACTTCCTGGCAGAGAATAAATCCAATGCATTTTATGCTAAGTGACATGTGATTATCCATAAATTGTAATACTGGTGATAGATTCACAAACAGAATGCTGTGATCTGGCTACTGCTGCCAACTATATGTCTTAATCAGATCAAGATAAAATCACTGATTAAAGACTGAGAAGAAATTAAAATAATTTTA
>SJYQ01000181.1:387640-403069 GCA_006410935.1 Redunca redunca | reverse complement strand
CCTGGAACCTGGATATTATGATATGTACTTTATAACCTTTCAATTATGTATTTTCATAGCCTCCTATCTTATTGATATAAAAATTCACATTAGTCTCTTCCCTTTTTAATGTCAGTTTAATAATTCTGCTATGAACAGTAGATGTTTTTCTGGAACTCTCTTGCTTATTCAGTGCTCCAATGGATATTGGCAATTTCATCTCTGGTTCCTCTGCCTTTTGTAAATATAGCTTGAACATCTGGAAGTTCATGGTTCATGTACTGTTGAAGTCTGGCTTGGAGAATTTTGAGCATTTGATAGCATGTGAAATGAGTGCAATTGTGCAGTAGTTTGAACCTTCTTTGGCATTGCCTTTCTTTGAGATTACAATGAAAACTGACCTTTTCCAGTCCTGTGGCCACTGCTGACTTCTCCAGATTTGCTGGCATATTGAGTGCAGCACTTTCACAGCATCATCTTTTAGGATTTAAAATAGCTCAACTGGAATTCCATCATGTCCACTACCTTTGTTCATAGCATTCCAGGATGTCTGGCTCTAGTGAGTAATCACACCATTGTGATTATCTGGGTCATGAAGATCTTTTTTGTATAGTTCTTCTGTGTATTCTTGCCATCTTTTCTTAATGTCTTCTGCTTCTTTTAGGTCCATACCATTTCTGTCCTTTATTGTGCCCATGTTTGCATGAAATGTTCCTTTGTTATCTCTAATTTCTTGAAGTGATCACTAGTCTTTCCCATTCTAATGTTTCCCTCTATTTCTTTGCATTGATCAGTGAGGAAGGCTTTCTTATCTCTCATTGCTTTCTTTGCCATTGTGCATTCAGATGGGTATATCTTTCCCTTTTCTCCTTTGCCTTTAGCTTCTCTTCTCTTCTCTTCTCAGGTATTTATAAGGCCTCCTCAGACAACCATTTTGCCTTTTTGCATTTCTTTTTCTTGGGGATGGTCTTCATCACTGCCTCCTATACAATGTCATAAACCTCCATCCATAGTTCCTCAGGCACTCTGTCTATCAGATCTTATCCCTTGAATCTATTTGTCACTTCCACTGTATAATTGTAAAGTCATACCTGAATAGTCTAGTGCTTTCCCCTTCTTTCTTCAATTTAAGTCTGAATTTGGCAATAAGGAGTTCATGATCTGAGCCACAGTCCGTTCCTGATCTTGTTTTTGCTGACTGTATAGAGCTTCTCCATCTTTGGCTATAAAGAATAAAATCAATCTGATTTCGGTATTGACCATCTGGTGATGTCCATGTGTAGAGTCTTCTCTTGTGTTTTTGGAAGAGAGTGTCTGCTGTGACTATTGCATTCTCTTGGCAAAACTCTGTTAGCCTTTGACCTGCTCTGTTTTCTACTCCAAGGCCAAATTTGCCTGTTGCTCCAGGTATTGTTGACTTCCTACTTTACATTCCATTCTCCTATAATGAAAACAACATCTTTTGTGGGTATTAGTTCTAGAAGGTCTCATAGGTCTTCATAGAACCATTCAACTTCTACTTCTTCTGCATTACTGGTCAGGGCATAGACTTGGACTACTGTGCTATTGAATGGTTTGCCTTGGAAATGAAGAGAGATCATTCTGTCATTTTTAAGATTGTATCCAAGTACTGCGTTTTGCACTCTTGTTGACTATGATGGCTACTCCATTTCTTCTAAGGGATTCTTGCCCACAGTAGTAGATATAACGGTCATCTGAGTTAAATTCACCCATTCCAGTCCATTTTAGTTCACTGATTCCTAAAATGTCGACATTCACTCTTGCTATCTCCTGTTTGACCACTTCCAATTTGCCTTAATTAATGGATCTAACATTCCAGGTTCCTATGCAATATTGTTCTTTACAGCATCAGACACTAATTCTATCACCAGTCACATCCACAACTGGGTGTTGTTTTTGCTTTGGTTCTGTCTCTTCATTCTTTCTGGAGTTATTTCTCCACTGATCGTCAGTCACATACTGGGCACCTACCAGCCAGGGGAATTCATCTTTTAGTGTCATATCTTTTTGCCTTTTCATATTGTTCATGGGGTTCTCAAGGTAAGAATACTGAAGTGGTTTACCCCTCCCTTCTCTGGTGGACCACGTTTTATCAGAACTCTCCATCTTGTCCCATCCATCTTGGGTGGTCCTACACGGCATGACCCATAATTTCATTGAGTTAGACAAGGGTGTACTATCAGTAAAATGGGGGAAAATGGGCATCTCATATAGCCCTACAGGTTGCCTTGCATACCTATTCTACGTTTCCACCTGGGGCTGTGCTTTGGGTCAGTGAGTTGCAATTCATTTTAAATGTGTGAGCTCTTTTTTTCTTCTCTATAGTTGGACTACTGCTTTCTACAAATCTGACAGCAGAGACTTTCCAGTTCCCTGATGGACAGCTCTATCTGTATTTTCTTTGCTATGGAAAATGTTAAGTTTGTAAATATACTTTGCTTGGCATGATGGAAAGGATATTGAACAATGAGTTAGAGACTTGCTTCTCTTTTTTTAGGGTGAGTGTTTGTGTCCTTGACAACTGTAAACCATCAAAGGCTGGGGGCAATAGAAGAGGGATGCATGTCTATTACTTGCAGGCTACACTTACTCCTTGGAAGGAAAGTTATGACCAGCCTAGACAGCATATTAAAAAGCAAAGACATTACTTTGCCAACAAGGTCCGTCTCATCAAGGCTATGGTTTTTCCAGTGGTCACGTATGGATGTGAGAGTTGGACTGTGAAGAAAGCTGAGCACTGAAGAATTGATGCTTTTGAACTGTGGTGTTGGAGAAGACTCTTGAGAGTCCCTTGGACTTTAAGGAGATCCAACCAGTCCATTCTGAAGGAGATCAGCCCTGGAATTTCTTTGGAAGGAATGATGCTAAAGCTGAAACTCCAGTACTTTGGCCACTTCATGCGAAGAGTTGACTCATTAGAAAAGACCCTGATTCTGGGAGGGATTGGAGGCAAGAGGAGAAAGAGATGACAGAGGATGAGATGGCTGGATGACATCACCAACTCAATGGACATGAGTTTGAGTGAATTCCAGGAGATGGTGATGAACAGGGAGGCCTAGCGTGCTGCGATTCATGGGGTCACAAAGAGTCAGACACAACTGAGCGACTGAACTGAGCTGAACTATGCTCCAAGTCTCTTTCTATGAGGAAGCTAACACGATGATTTTGGTGCTCTTCTTGAGTCTCCGAATCCTCCAAATAGTGTTCTAGGATGTGGACATAGCAGCCAGTCATGGTTGGCATAAAAGTTAAAGCTGATTTTCCATCCTGGAACACATGACCTCTAAATTACCTTTCAGATCAAATATTGAATGGTTTTCTGATTACAACTTTTGATTATTCCTATTTTGATTTTATGGGCTTCCCATCTGGTGCAGCATTAAATCTTCCTGCCAGTGCAAGAGAAACTAGAGATGTGGGTTCAATCCCTGGTTTAGAAGGATTCCCTAGAGTAGGAAATTGCAAACTACTCCAATATTCTTGCCTGGAAATCTCCATGGACAGAAGAGCCTGGCAGGCTAGAGTCCATGGGGTCGCAAAGAGTCAGACAGAAATGAGCAACTAAGCACAGCACATTTTGATTTTACAGGGAAATTTTAGTTTTTCTTGCTAGTATGTGTAGCAGTATGGATAACAATAAATAGTAGATAATCTAAAATTAACACTTTTGCTTAAATACTGTTTTTATTATGTGCTTCGTTTTTGTGTTCTTACTAACAGCAATTAATTGAAGTAACATAGTTGATATGAGGAAGCACAAGTTATACATTAAAGCAAATTTATCTGCTAAAGAATAATTAATATATGAGTCTTCAGAGTTTATCTTTCTAAATTTGAAAATTCAAATAGATTTTCATGTATTGTAATACATGACAGAATATAATACTGAAACTGATTTTTTTTCATCTTGAATCTCTATTTAAAATGTCTGTGATAAACTTATATAAAATATCACANGTCTTTATTGCTTCCTATAAACATTGAATTCATGAACATGAATAGGCTCTATGTGTGATTTTACTGAAATTTCATCTGCAATCTTTGATGGTCTAAGAATCATTTATCCATTATGCTATCCTTCACATTTATTTGAAATCATATAACCTCTCTCATGCTTGAAAATTTTGTCCCTAATAATTATTAATTTACTTTGTATGTGTCGTTTGCCTTAACACTAATCATAACATATTTATTTGATATTTATATGTGTGTCACTAGCATAGTGCCTCTAAACTTTCATTTGTCAGCTTTCACTAACTGGCCAATTTATTTATTTATTTTTAAATTTACTTATTTATTTTAATTGGAGGCTAATTACTTTACAGTGTTGTAGTAGTTTGCTATACACTGACATGAATCAACCACAAGTGTACACGTGTCCTCCATCGCAAAACCCTACCCCATCTCCCTTCCCATCCCATCCTTTGGGTTGTCCCAGTGCACTGGCTATGAGTGCCCTGTTTCATGCATCAAACTTGGACTGGCCATCTACTTCACATATGGTAATATACATGTTTCAAAGCTATTCTCTCAAATCCTCCCACCCTCGCCTTCTCCCACAGAGTCTAAAAGTCCGTTCTTTACATCTGTGTCTCTTTTGCTGTCTCACATATTGGTTCACCATTACCAATTTTCTAAATTCCATATATATGCATTAATATACTGTATTGGTGTTTTTCTTTTTGACTTACTTCACTCTGTATAGTAGGCTCCAGTTTCATCCACCTAATTAGAACTGATTCAAATGCATTCTTTTAAATAGCTGAGTAATATTCCATTATGTGTATGTACCACACTTTCTTATCCATTCTTTTGCTGATGGACATCTAGATTGCTTCCATGACCTAGCTATTGTAAACCATGCTGTGATGAACATTGGGAGTACATGTGTCTCTTTCAATTCTGGTTTCCTCAGTGTCTATGCCCAGTGTGGGATTGCTGGGTCATATGGCATTTCTATTTCCAGTTTTTTAAGGAATGTCCACACTCTTCTCCATAGTGGCTATACTAGTTTGTATTCCCACCAACAGTGTAAGAGTTTTCGCTTTTCTCCACATGCTCTCCAGCATTTATTGTTTGTAGACTTTTGAAATAGCAGCCATTCTGACTGGCGTGAGATGGTACCTCATTGTGGTTTTGATTTGCATTTCTCTGATAATAAGTGATATTGAACATCTTTTCATGTGTTTGTTAGCCATCTGTATGCATTCTTTGGAAAATGTCTGTTTAGTTCTTTGGCCCAATTTTTGATTGGGTCATTTATTTTTCTGGTATAGAGCTTCATGAGTTGCTTGTATATTTTTGAAATTAATTTTTTGTCAGTTTTGAGGTTAAATTTTTTGTCAGTTTTGTCATTTGCTATTATTTTGTCCCATTCTGAAGTCTGTCTTTTCACCTTGCTTATAGTTTCCTTCATTGTGCAAAAGCTTTTAAGTTTAATTAGGTCCCATTTGTTCATTTTTGCTTTTATTTCCATTACTCTGAGAAGTGGGTCAGAGAGGATCCTGCTGTGATTTATGTCAGAGAGTGTTTTGCCTGTGTTTTCCTCTAGGAGTTTTATAGTTTCTAGTCTTAAATTTAGATCTTTAATCTATTTTAAGTTTATTTTTGTGTATGGTGTTAGAAAGTGTTCTTGTTTCATTGTTTTACAAGTGGTTGACCAGTTTTCCCAGCACCACTTGCTAAAGAGATTGTCTTTTCTCCATTGTATATTTTTGCCTCTTTTGTCAAAGATAAGGTGTCCGTAGGTGTTGAGGTCCTTTAATGGATGGGAACCTGGTGGTCTGGAGTCGATGATAAGAAAGTAAAAAAGAGAGAAAAAGAGGCTGATATTCCTTGGTTTACACAGAAAACCAATAAAGCCCTTGACCCCCAGGGATTGCACTGCTTCACGTAGGCACAGGGCGCCCTCTCACAAGGGTCTTGCAAGCCCCGTCAAGAAGGTGAGCTCGGCAGGCTTCTGCACTCCAAAGAATTAGCCTGAGAGAGAGAGAAAGAAGGAGAGAGAAAAAGAAAGACACGGAGACCCAAGCTCTGATGGAACAAGGGTGTTTTATTCAACATAGTGTGGGTATATATACTGTCTTACAAGGTAGCTTTGTTCAGCAAAGATAAAGATCAAAAGTCCAGACTTACAAATTATCAAGGAAACATAAGGCAATTCATATCAAAGAGAGAAGGTTGTAAATAATCACTTTTACTTTATGGTTCATAAAAAAGAAGAGGGTTGTAAATAGTTATTTATCACCGTATGGAAAAACTAACGAAGGACATGCGTGCATTCCTCAGCCCCGTGAGTTGTTTGCCACTCCTCTTAATTCCTGAATATCAGGAATTAATAAGGAACAGAGGATTCATGACAGATCCAAAACAGCACACAGGAAGCCTCCTGTTAAATGCTTCCTGACACATAGGTTGTGGATTTATCTATTTTGTTAATAGATAAATTATTAATGTTTATCTGTTTTGATAAATAGAAAATTTATCTATTTTCTATTTTGTTCCATTGACCTATATATCTGTCTCTGTGCCAGTGCCATACTGTCTTGATGACTGTAGCTTTGTAGTATAGTCTGAAGTCTGGGAGGTTGATCCCTCCAGTTCCATTCTTCTTTCTCTATTGCTTTGATCTTCAATGTTTTTTGTATTTCTTTACAAATTGTGAAATTATATGTTCTAGTTCTGTGAAAAATACTGTTGGTAGCTTGAAAGGGGTAGCATTGAATCTATAGTTTGTTTTGGGTGGTATACTCATTTTCACTATATTGATTCTTGTAATTCATGAACATTGTATATTTCCATCTATTTGTGCCATCTTTGATTTCTTTCATCAGTGTTTTATAGTTTTCTATAAATAAGTCCTTTGTTTCTTTAGGTAGATTTTTTCCTAAGTACTTTATTCCTTTCGTCACAATGGTGAATGGGATTTTCCTTAATTTCTCTTTGTTTTCTCATTGTTAGTGTATAGCAATGCAAGGGATTTCTGTATATTTAATTTTATGTCCTGCAACTTTACTATGTTCATTGATTAGCTCTAGTAACTTCATTTCTTCTTTTTCTAGTTGTTTTAGGAGTAAAGTTAGGTTATTTGTTTGATGTTTTTCTCTTCTCTCTTGAAATTAAACTTCTATTGGTATGAACCTTTCACTTAGTTCTGCTTTTACTGCATCCCATAGGTTTTGGGTTGTCCTGTTTTCATCTTCATTTGTTTCTATGAATATTTTGATTTCCTTTTTGATTTCTTCCATGGTTTCTTGGTCATTGAGCAATTTGTTGTTTAGCCTTCATATGTTTGTGTTTTAATAGTTTGTTTCCTGTAGTTGTCATCTAATCCTACCACATTGTGATCAGAAAAGATGCTTGAAATGATTTCATTTTTTTGAATTTACCAAAGCTGGATTTATGACCCAGGATGTGATATATCCTCGAGAATGTTCTGTGTCCACTTGAGAAATCCAGGATGTGATCTATCCTGGAGAATGTTCTGTGTGCACTTGAGAAATAGGTGAAAGTCATTGTTTTGGGGTGAAATGTCCTATAGATATCAATTAGGTCTAACTGATCCATTGTATCATTTAAAGTCTGTGTTTCCTTGCTAATTTTCTGTTTGGTTGATCTATCCCTAGGTGTGAGTGGGGTATTAAAGTCCCCACTATTATTGTGTTACTGTTAATTTCCTCTTTCATACTTGTAAGCATTTGCCTTATGTATTGAGGTGCTTCTATATGTTGGGTTCATATATATTTACAATTGTTACATATTCTTCTTGCATTGATCCTTTGACCATTAAGTAGTGTCTTTCTTTGTCTCTTTTCACAGTCTTTATTTCAGTCTATTTTATCTGATATGAGTATTGCTACTCCTGTTTTCTTTTGGTCTCCATTTGCATGAAATATCTTTTTTCCAGCCCTTCACTTTCAGTCTGTATGTGTCACTTGGTTTGAGGTGGGTCTCTTGTAGACAGCATATATAGCGGTCTTGTTTTTTGTATCCATTCAGCCAGTCTTTGTCTTTTGGTTAGGGCATTTGACCCATTTATATTTAAGGTAATTATTGATAATTATGATCCCATTTCCATTTACTTTGTTGTTTTGGGTTTGAAACAAACTTCTATGTTACCTGTCTAGAGAAGGTTCTTTAACATTTGTTGGAAAGCTGGTTTGGTGGTGCTGAATTCTCTCAGCTTTTGCTTGTCTGTAAAGCTTTTGAATTCTTCATATTTGAATGAGATCCTTGCTGGGTATAGTAATCTGGATTGTAGGTTTTTCTCTTTCATCACTTTAAGTATGTTCTGCCATTCCCTTCTGGCCTGAAGAGTTTCTGTTGAAAGATCAGCTGTTATCCTTATTGGGATCCCCTGGTGTGTTATTTGTTGCTTTTCCCTTGCTGCTCTTTGAGTTTGGTTTTCATTAGTTTGATTAATATGTGTCTTTGGGTGTTTTGCCTTGGGTTCATCCTGTTTGGGCCTCTCTGGGTTTGTTGGACTTGGGTGGCTATTTCCTTCTCCATTTTAGGGAAGTTTTCAACTATTATCTCCTCAAGTATTTTCTCATGCCCCCCCTTTTTTTTTGTCTTCTTCTGGTACTCCTATGATTCAAATGTTGGGGCATTTGACACTGTCCCAGAGGTCTCTGAGGTTGTCCTCATTTCTTTTTTCTTTTTTCCACTCTGCTTCATTTATTTCCACCATTCTATCTTCCACTTCACCTATCCTATCTTCTGCTTCAGTATTCTACTGTTGGCTCCCTCCACAGTGCTTTTGATCTCAGTTATTGCATGATTCATTATTGATTGACTCTTCTTTATTTCTTCTGGGTCCTTGTTAAACATTTCTTTCATCTTCTCAATAGTTATCTCGTTTATTTATCTGTAAGTCCATTTTGTTTTCAAGATTTGGGATCATCTTTACTATCATTATTCTGAATTCTCTTTCAGGTAGACTCCCTATCCCCTCCTCTTTTGTTTAGTTTGGTGGGCATTTATAATGTTCCTTTACCTTCTGAATATTTCCCTGCCTTTTCATTTTGTTTAGATTGCTGTGTTGGGGTGCCCTTTCTGTAGGCTGGAAGTTTGTGGTTCCTCTTTATTGTGGAGCCTGCTCCCTGAGGGTGGGATAGGATGAATGGCTTGTCACGGTTTCCTGATTAGGGGAGTTTGTGTCTGTGTCTTGGTGGGTGGAGCTGGATCTCTTCTCTCTGAAGTGCAGTAAAGTGTCCAGTAGTGAGTTTTGGGGTGTCTATGGATTTGGCTGGCTTTGGGCAGCCTGTCTTTTAATGCTCAGGGCTGTGTTCCTGCTTTGCTAGAGAATTAGCATGGTATCTTTTGCTCTAGAATTTATTGGCTCTTGGGTGGAGCTTGGTTGCAGTGTAGGTATGGAGGCTTTTGGGTGAGCTTTTATCTATTAATGTTCCCTACAATCAAGAGTTCTCTGATGTTCTCAAGTTTTGGAGTTAAGCCTCCTGCTTCTGGCTTTCAGTCTTATTCTTATAGTAGCATCAAGACTTTTCCATCCATACACCACAGATAACAAAACATCTAGGTTAATGGTAAAACAGTTCTCCTCAGCAAGGGACACCCAGAGAGGTTCACAGAGTTACACGGAGAAGAGAAGAGGGAGGAGGGAGATAGAGGTGACCAGGAGGAGAAGAGGGGGAATCAAAAGTGGAGAGACCAGTCTAGCCAGTAATCAATTCCCTAAGTGTTCTCCATAGTCTGGAACACCCAGAGAGATTCACAGAGTTAAGTAGAGAAGAGAAGGGGGAGGGAGGAGATTGAGATGACCTGGTGGAGAAAAGGGAAAGGCAAAAGGGGAGAGAGCAATCAGGCCAGTAATCACACCCTCCTTTTGAAGAGAATGGGCTGCCTTTCTGGGTGCCTGGTGTCCTCCACCAGCATTCAGAAGTTGTTTTGTGGAAGTTATGCAGATTTCAAATGAGCTCTTGCTGAATTTGTGCAGGAGAAAGTGGTCTTCCCATCCTATTCCTCTGCCATGTTGGGACCACCCCCCAACTGGCCAATTTATTTCATGGAGGTACTTATCATCTAACTTTTCCTTTGAATTTTTTCAAGAATTATGTAAAAAATTAAAGTCGGAATCCTGAGAATGTTATATCTAGAATGCATCCAATCTAGAATAAATACTTGAATGATTATGATGTCTTACCTTCTCCAGTGGAATTGATTTTTCCTGATTCTTTCTATATTTACTTTTGGTTTTTAAATTCTTGACTTCAAAAATTGGCATTCTGAATATCACTTCTGAACTCTTTTTTTCTATGTATGCTATGTCTTTATGTTTATTTATAATTTATATTTGTTCTCATTTCAAATATGTTTTGAAGTAAGAGTATATGAATGCATACAGTAGTTAAAATGAAGCTAAAACAGATCATAAACCATGTAGTAGAAATTAGAAATTTTTCAGCTAGAAACCAGAATGAGATAGTTTCTGAAATGCATTATTTTATTTGACTATGACTTTTCTGTAAACAAGGAAAAAAAACATTTTCATTTCCCAAGTTTAATATGAAAGCCCAGTGTCATCAAAGTTTTAGGTATCAGAATGACTCTCTTCTCTGTGGCCAGAAGTACCTTCCTCAAACTCTTCATCTCCCCCTTCATTTATTTACCAATTTGCATATTATCTCCTTTTGTAAAACCTTGTATTACATATTCAATAAAGAATTACCTTTACTTTGAATTATACACTGATAATTATATAGTGTCACTTGGAGAAGCAAATGGCAAACAACTCCAGTATTCTTGCCTGGAAAATCCCATGGAGAGAGGAGCCTGGAGGGCTACAGCCCATGGGATTGCAAGAGTCAGACATGACTTAATGACCAAACCACATAGCTGTCACTAATTGGATGCCTATCACGTGAGAGGCAAATATCAGACACTGAATTATCTTTGACCTTCACAATAATCCTGAAGGATTCCTGCTTAAATGTCTTCTTTAGAGATGATTAAACTGAAACTAAGAATAGCTAAGAAATTTGTGTGAAGTCAGATAGCTGTTAATAATTAAGATAGAATTCTTGATCTGAATCCCAATAGCAGTTTGTAATTGAAAGATGTCCACATGTAGAATGTTCTTTAATATATATATATATTTCCATAGTTGTATAATAACTGTGTAACCTGTATTTACTGTTCTTTGTAAAAGAGAAAGCATATAAAACCTATATTGACATTTGAATATTACTATACTTCCTTACAGCCTGTGAACTTATGAATCAAGGCATCTTGGCCCTGGTCAGCTCCATTGGCTGCACATCAGCGGGATCCCTCCAGTCTTTGGCAGATGCCATGCATATCCCCCACCTCTTCATTCAGCGCTCCACAGCTGGGACCCCAAGGAGTGGCTGTGGACTCACCCGGAGCAACAGGAATGATGATTACACTCTCTCTGTTCGGCCACCTGTCTACTTAAATGACGTTATCCTGAGAGTGGTCACAGAATATGCCTGGCAGAAGTTCATTATATTCTATGATAGCGAGTATGGTAAGTGTTACTTGAATGAGTTTTGTAAGCTGGTATTTATATGGCAGTTAATTTTGTTGAATCTTGAAAAACTTGAAGAAGTTATTATTTTTTGTGGTTTTCACGTCCTGTCATGTTCTTAGAAATCAGGCAACAATGACCAAAAAGTTTGTTAAGACCTCAGGTTCAATCTTTAGCATATATTTTGATTTTTTGAATAATAGGAAGTTATTGGAAACAATGCTGTATTTTTTCCTCTTTCAAAAGCATTTATACCTAAATACAATAATAAAAGAATAATTTTTGACAGATCCTAGAACACTGAAAAATATTACATATTTCTATTTTTCAGTTAAAAAAATATGAAGTATTTTTCTTATGCTTTTGTATAGATTTTAGAACCTACTGAGTACTTAACACTTTGAGGGTCACTGAAATTATAATGCCTTATATTTATCCTAGCATATTGTCTCCAATGTGAACTCTCACAAAAATACTGACTAGTATAAAGATACTTAATTTATTTTACTTTCCAAGGTAAAACACAAGGCATTTTACTTATATTATTTTACTATATCTTAAGAAGATACTTTGTCTCAATATTTTCACTTGTGCTACCTTAACAAAAGTAAGCAAAAATAGGGCTTCCCAGGTGTAAAGAACTTTCCTGCCAATGCAAGAGACATAAGAGACTGCAGTTTGATCCCTGAGTCAGGAAGATCCCCTGGAGGAGGGCATGGCAAGCCACTCCAGTGTTCTTGCCTGGAGAATCCCAGAGGAGCCTGGCAGGCTACCATCCATAGCATCAAAAAGAGTCAGACATGACTGAAGTAGCTTAGCACACATTTAATATTAAATAAAGAAATAATACTATTTTTGTTTAAACACTTTTCTCCCAAATTAAAATCTACCTGTTTTCTATCTGACTAATCCCAGAGATTTTCAAATATAGTTTCTCTCTTATTTTTGTCATTAGGAAGAGAGGAAAGAGAGTAGAGATTGATAGGTTCAAATGAGAGGAAATAAACAGATTTTGATAAGGGATATATATTGTGAAATATGTGCTTCCTTAGAAATTTGCCTTAAGAAGGAGACAGAAAAAAAATTCCTTTCAGTGTGGATGGGC
This sequence comes from Redunca redunca, assembly GCA_006410935.1. Classification (NCBI taxonomy): domain Eukaryota; kingdom Metazoa; phylum Chordata; class Mammalia; order Artiodactyla; family Bovidae; genus Redunca; species Redunca redunca. The sequence continues at coordinate 390,458 of SJYQ01000181.1, read as the reverse complement.
CTGGCTTTTACATTTTTATTTTAAAACGTTAAGATTTATGATCTAAAGTGCAACTTATTTTCATTGCAAATAAAAAACTATTTCAAAATGAGAGTTTTCTTACCCTAGTCTGCTCAGCATTTTGAACATAGAGAACAGTTACACAAGAGTGGCCAGAAAGTGACATCAATAGAACCAAGCATAAACAGGTTGGCAGAAAGCTGGAAAGCAGCAAATAAGAGCTCCTGTGGACTCCTAGGGAGGGAAAACAAGTGGCAGCTACATTAGCCCTAAATATTCAAAGGTCACATGGGGTTTGGGCAGCTGAGTTCCATTAAACTTGATGGGTAGACTTCAGCCAAAAGTCTGTGACACTCTCTAAAAGCACAGTCCTTTGTCCCTAGGACGGAAATCCTTATTTTGTTGCTTAATTCATATTACTTAGGGGTCACAGAACGAAGACCAAGAGACTAAAATGAATAAAGTAAACAAAAAGGAAATAAAAATAATTGGCTCATCAGTAAAAGTAAGGATGGAACTCAAATCTGATAGTCACTAGTAGAATTATTTAGTGAACACAGTAAACTCTAGCTCTACTCTCAACATACTGAGTATCCCTTTGTCAATTTTTTCTAGTCAGATTATCTGTGGATATATAATCACAAATGGTATTCTCATGACCTCTACTCAAACATAATTTGAAATAATGAATTTTTAAATTATAAATCTTTAAGAGGAGAAAACACTGCTTAGTTAGTCCTATCAAAGTAGTCTGTAAAATAAAGAACAGAAAAATAACTTTTGATGATGTTTCTACAAATTAAAATGAGAATTTTACTGTATGATTACAAATATCCATGAGAAAAGAATATTCCTTGTTATCTTATTCCCAAGTCTTACATGGATTACACTTAGGGAATTCTTGTAAAAGAAGACATTTTGATTATGGATAAGTAATTTTTTAGTGTACAATAAATTCATGGTCACACACTCCTTTCCATACATTTGAATTTCCCCATTCTCTTTTCTTTTGCTTTCCTTTGAATAAATAAGATGCTTATAATCATAGTATTTGTATTCTTTGTTAGAAGCAGTGTTTGTTTTAGAAATAATGAAAACATTTTCCTTTACTCTGATGATAAACTTTAACTTAATTTAATAATTCATGAAAAAATATCCTAATTGTACTTTTAAAATCATTTCCAGTAATACTTTTCTTCAATGAAAGAAAATTTTCCTTTGATACTTACAATAAATCTTGCTAGTAAAGAACTGGGCTAGAATCCAAAATAAACATCAAGCTATCCAAATATCTTGTATCTTGAAGAGGGCTAATACATTCATCATAGTCCTTATTTTAAGTTCAAACATTAGAATTATACTTGACTTTTATCTTGGTTATCAGGAGTTACTTTCATTAAGGAATGGATTAAGCATCATCCATGGATGGAATCAGGCAACCTGCTGAAGCCAAATGTTTTTGAAGATGTATTTTGCTTAGAAAAATTGCTTAAAGGAAAACATTAGGTTTCTTATCCGGTTTATTAGAGGAACACTTTTTTTAAAAGCAGTTAATTATGATTATGAGCTTAAATTATGATTTAAGTTGGCTTAAAGCTCAACATTCAGAAAACGAAGATCATGGCATCTGGTCCCATCACTTCATAGCAAATAGATGGGCAAACACTGGAAACAGTGACAGACTTTATTTTGAGGGGCTTCAAAATCTCTGCAAATGGTGACTGTAGCCATGAAACTAAAAGACGCTTACTCTTTGGAAGGAAAGTTATGACCAACCTAGACAGCATATTAAAAAGCAGAGACATTACTTTGCCAACACAGGTCCATCTAGTCAAGGCTATGGTTTTTCCAGTAGTCATGTATGGGTGTGAGAGTTGGTCTATAAAGAAAGCTAATTGCCGAAGAATTGATACTTTTGCACTGTGGTGCTGGAGAAGACTCTTCAGAGTCCTTTGGACTGCAAGGAGATCCAACCAGTCAATCCTAAAAGAAATCAGTCCTGAATATTCATTGGAAAGACTGATGCTTAAGCTGAAACTCCAATACTTTGGCCACCTGATGCAAAGAACTGACTCACTGGGAAAGACCCCAATACTGGGAAAGATTGTAGGCAGGAGGAGAAGAGGACAACAGAGAATGAGATGGTTGTATGGTATCACCAACCCAATGGACATGAGTTTGAGTAAACTCTGGAATGGTGATGGACAGGGAGGCCTGGCGTGCTGCATTCCATGGGGTTGCAAAGAGTCAGATGTGACTGAGTGAATGAACTGCACTGAACTTATGAGTATGAGCCCAGTGTAAAAGTACACTATAAATTCCTTACCAAAGAAAATTCAAATCTTTAACTAAGTAAAAGGATGATGACCCTGGTTTGATCCTTGGGTTGGGAAGATCCCCTGGAGAAGGGATAGGCTACCGTTCCAGTATTCTTAGGCTTCCCTGTTGGTAAAGAATCTGCTTGCAATGCAGGAGTCTTGGGTTTGATACCTGAGTTGGGAAGATCCCCCTGGAGAAGGAAAAGGCTAGCCACTCCAGTATTCTGGCCTAGAGAATTCCATGGACTGTATAGTTGATGAGGTCACAAAGAGTCAGACATGACTGAGCGACTTAAAAAACAAACAAAAAAAGAAAATGGATGGAAAGAAAAAAAAATGTGAAACTATTTGAATGAATTGACTCAAGACAGTTTTTTAAAGACTTGAAAAGAAGTGTTGAACTTTTAAAAATGTGTCATTCAAGAAATATTCATTGTCCCCTTGTTTAGTGAAAATGCAAAACATGACATTAAAAATTTTACAGAAAGTAGTCTTAACCT
>SJYQ01000181.1:264718-380812 GCA_006410935.1 Redunca redunca | reverse complement strand
CTGGTTCCTCTGCCTTTTCAGCTTTAAGGATTAATGAATATATTATTTATGGACTCTTGCCTTCTGCAAATACTATTTAATGATCCCAAATTAAGGGTCAGTATGTAATTGAATGACCTGAGGTACTTAAGTACTACCCTCCAGTATATCATCCTTGCCTTAAAAGTTAAATTGTCATATGGTAGAACTCTTTGAAACGAACTTTGGGGTGCCATCAGCGTGATTGCATTCCTAGGAATCACAGTATTTATTCCATGCAGTCTTGATGTAGATTTAATCAAGGCCATAAAATGGACACATTCCTCTTAATTTATTGCAAATGTTTATAATTAAACACCTGAGGGTGTTTTCAAATGTCTGATGACTATAATATTATTAACTCTCTCTCTAGACAGTCTTAAAGTAGTTTATTACTCATTTGGCTACTTTCCAGCTTTCAGTTCTCTCATTTACTTCAATGTACATCAGTAAGCATATAATTAATTCAAGCATCTTAATGAACTATTTTGTTTTCATTTGTATATATTATGTCAGGTAGGTAAAAATAACATATTCTACTGTTTTGCATTTGTACATCAGTAAAATGTCCTAAAAATATTGATTCAGCATAAAATGACATTTAAGCTGAAATTTATGATCTAATGTTTAAATCTTCTTATCAAACAGTTCTTATCAAACTGACAAATTCTTATCAAACTAATAAGTTCTTATCAAACTGAAAATCTCAGTGGGTCACTATTGCCTAACTATGTCACCTTATAATCTCATAAAGCACACTATTATCTTTATTTTCTAAATACAGTACAAGTGACAGGAAATACTCAATTAATGATTCAAATTATTTTGAAGTAAGGGTTGATAAAAAGCCTTNACAGATTATGCTGTGCTATTTATTCTTTTGGAAATTCCATTCAGCTTAATGATGTATCTCACGTGTCCAGTAATATGATGTATTTATTTTTATCTTAAAAAAAAGCCTTATAAGAATCTAAATATTAATTTTAAAGCTTCACATTCTGTCATAATTTCAGAAACACCATGCTTGGATGAATGGAGTCTGAAGTCTCCTGCCCAGTGAAGTCTTCAGTGCATTAAGTGATTAAAAATGATTAAATGCACCTAATCTGCTCAAATGAGGGAGAAACATGAGTAGAGGAAAAGAAAAATCAGACATACAAAGCCTCAGTGAAAAATCTTTTTTCTACCAAATTCGGTATTTTAAAAGAATTATTTGAATACAATGATAAGGCTAAGAATTACTGTTTGATTAATGTTCCAGATAATATCACTAAATTTAAGTTGCAACTACAGGTTGGAAAATGAATAGTATTGTATGTTTTTCTATCTGTGAAAGGGTCTATGTTATCATCAGCTATGTAAAGAGCAAACCTATAGAGGGCAGGGATTGTCTTACTCATCATTCCCTCCCAGGTACATATTAAGCAGAGGCTAGATTCCAAAAGAGAGTTCTTTGGATGCTGACTACTGGTTTAGGATGAACAGTTAGATATATATCTGGTTTGTGAGTCAGTTTAGAAATGTTTTTATACATTAGATTCTGTTATCCCGTGGGATTTTTCTACCCTAATCTACTTAATTATAAGCCATGTTTAGAGAGAAATTAAGTTTAATCTTACACTAATGATCATAATAAAGCTATCATTCTGCACAATTTAATAAAACAAATCAATGTGCTTCAATCAGTCACTACCTCCTAGAGAGTTATTGTGGGAAGTTGGTCTAACTAGGCAATAGTTATCGCAGAAATTGCTAGACTATCAAGTTCTAAAGGTATTACCTAAATCAACTTTTAGTCCTTATTATGATTTTTTGTTTATTTTCCATTTTTCTGTAGGAAAGGACAGCAGAAGTAAATCATGAACAAGGGGAATTTTTGACTGGGTTAATATAATCTTGATAATGAAAATGTGTATTGCATAGAAATTTGCAGTTTACAAACTGCTTTAATATTGCATGTGTGCTAAGTGGCTTCAGTTGTATCTGACTCTTTGCAACCCTATGGACTGTAGCTCACCAGGCTCCTCTGTCCAAGGGATTCTCCAAGCAAGAATACTGGAGTGTGTTGACATGCCCTTCAGAGGATCTTCCCAACCTAGGGATGGGACCTGTGTCTCTTATGTCTCTTGCATTGGCAGGCGTGTTCTTCACCACTAGCACCACCTGGGAATCCCTGCTTTAATGTTTCACACACTTTATTTCCTTTTATTAGAGTAACTCAATAATTAAGTGTTATAATTTTATTTTTTGTACCAATAAGGTCTGGTTAGCTGTTACTTTTCCTAAGCTTCCATTCCTTTGTTTTCTACATTTCTCTAATTGGCATTCATCACATTAAAACAATTACTTGTCTAAATTGTTATTCCCTCCACTAAACTGGATATACCTCAAAAACAGGAACTATACCTTCACCTTCATTACCAAACTACCAGTATTTATCAGAAGACTGTGTATAGTCAGTACCCTTTCTCTTGCAAGTGACTAAAGCTCATTTCAAACTATATAAGAAAAAAAGTGAAAAAAAGAAATGCTAAGAAACAGCTGGCTTGCCTCTTTCACTTTCATTCATTGGCTACATTCTTCATTTCACATAGACATGCTGGCTCTTGCAGTTCCAAAACTGCATCATTATAGCTTGTGATACAAAAGAAGGACCATCTATTTTTCATTACTCATATCAAATTTCAATTCTTATTTGAATCCTGTGACTATCTGTGAGCTAATTAATTAGGCCAAATGGAGAGCTCATGTTGTTAAAATCAAGACGTAAGGAAGGCTATGTTTCTTTATAAAGGTTCTTGGGGAAAACCCCTTTTCTTGCCTTTTTTAGGGACCATCCACATTTCTTCTTTCAAGATCCCCTTTCTTCATCATCAAAGCCAGCAACATTCATCTCTGAAGCTTTCCAGAAATCTCAGCTCATTCTTCAGTAGTCAGATCTATGTCAGACTTTCCTTTTCTGCCTCCTTCCTTTAAGTCTAAGTCCTTAGAATTATACTAGTCCCACTGAAGTAATAGGAGATGACTCCCTGTCGTAAGGTCAGGTGATTGACAAACCTCAATGTCATCTCAAGCATTAATTCCTCTGTTATATAACCTAACCTATTCCTGGATTCCAGGGATTAGGACTTGAGTATCTTTGGGAGGTCATATTCTACCTCCTTTATCTTCACTGTTGTTCAGTCACTCAGTGGTGACCAACTCTTTGTGACCCAGGGGACTGTAGCACACCAGGCCTCCCTGTCTTCCACTGTCTCCCAGAGTTTGTTCAAAGTCATGTCCATTGAGTCAGTGATGTTATCTAACCATCTCATCCTCTGCTGCCCCCTTATCCATTTGCGTTCAATCTTCCCCAGCATCAGAGGTTTTCCAGTGAGTCAGTTCTTGGCATCAGGTGGCCAAAGTATTGAAGCTTCAGCTTCAGCATCAGTCCTTCCAATGAATATTCAGCATTGATTTCCTTTAGGATTGACTCATTTGACCTCTTTGCAGTCCAAGGGACTCTCAAGTCTTCTCTGGTCTACTGGAGAAGGATGACAACCCACTCCAGTATTCTTCCCACAAGAATCCCATGAACAGTACTAAACTTTCCTTTATAGGGTCCAAGAAAAAAGTCTTTTTTTTGGTCCTAATCTTATGTTTAGTAACTTACTTCATGAACCTCTACCACCTGCTGTTATATAATTATCTGATCAGTAGAATGAATAATCACAAGGAACAACTGAAACTACTATTTAAATTTTGTTATCAGTGAATAATATCTAGTAACACCTACAGGCCTGAAAGCTTTATGAGGTGAGATATCACCATTTATCTTTTTAATTTCTGTAAACTGAAGCACTTTACTCATTTTTTGCCAACTAACAGTAATACAGATGGTGTAGTTGAATATTAATGACGGTTGATCGTATTCACAAATTGTCAAAGCCAAAGGCACACTCTCTTTTTTTAATGACTTTTCCATGCTGCATTTAATAGTGTGGTTCAGATTCTTCTCACATCAAACTTACAGTTGCTATATATCATGAGTGTTTGGTGTTACTTTCAATTAACCTAAACTATTATTATTTAACTTCTACATTCCAAGAGTCTAAAACATTACACTTGCCATTTTGGGTAGTTAGCCATCTAAATTTTAGGCAGTTCTATCCTACTGGTGGGTGATCCCTTATCAAACAATTGGGAACTATTATTAACAATAATAGCATCTACCATGTTTTAAGCTTCCTGCCTGCAATGTGGGATACCTGGGTGTGATTCCTGGGTCAGGAAGATCCCCTGGAGAATGGGATGACTCCCATGCAGTATTTTTGCCTGGAGAATTCCATGAACAGAGGAGCTTTTGGGGGTTGCAAAGAGTTGAACAAGACTGAGTGACTAACACATGCACACCATACTTTAGACTTTACGCTGGATTTCCCATGCAGACACACACATATCACACCCTCACTAAGTAATCTTGCAAGACATTTATAAGACAAATATTTATTCATTTATAGATCAGAATTTTTTTCTGAAAATTTTATAATCACTTATCTAGGCAGTGATAACTAGACTTACAGACTAAGAACACAGAAAAATAAGAGAAATGTTTTATCACATCACTTTTCTGGCCAAATAACAATACACATATTAAATTACTTAATTTCTGTTCAAACATAAAGGGTAAAAAAGTCATACTGTTTTAAATGAAGGAGAAGTCATTTACAAGCTGAATTGGAATCATGCTAAGTCACAATCAGACTGCTTTTCATTCTACACACATAGCCCATCATCTACTTAGATCTTCTACTTAAAACTTTTCAAGAGATTAAAGCTGCATTTAAGATAAAGTCAAAACCTCTTTCTGGGTCTCACCAGGATCCACCTCATCTGACCTTCTTTCTCCACACAGCTTCACCTAACTCCCCCCTCCTCCTTGCTCACTGGGCTGCAGCTATGCAGGAATCCTTTAGGTACTTTAGACACAAGTTCTTCACTGCCTCGGGGCATCTTCCCAGGCTGTTGTCCTCTCTTCTTGTCTGCTTGCTTGAGCAGTGCCTTCTCATCCAGTTTAAACACCACTCTTCCAAAGGAAACTTCCTTGAGTATTCTAACCAAAATAGAGCCTCCTTCCCACCCTGTCAGTCTCTACCAGCACTTGTTTCCTTCACAGCACTTGGTGTGAGTTGTATGTGCTGGTTTGTTTACTTGTCTGTTGCCTATCTCAGTATAGGGAAAGGTATTCACTGTTGAATTCTGAACACTCAGGATTGGTGACTTTATTCAATAATTTTTTTGAAACGATCTCCTTTTTCTCAAAACTAAGAGTATAAGTGATCTGAAGCTTACTATTCTGGTGTTTTCTGAACAGCTCTATTCCAATGCATTTTTGTTTTTTTCTGTCATATTTATGTGCATAGTTAAGTGATTCAAACTGAAGAAATAATAACTTATAATTCAAAATCAAGGATCTGCTCTGACACATATTTTAAAGGCATATTGGTTCTGAGTTGGGGCCCAGGCTTCTGCATTTTTAATAAGATTTTCAAGTGATTCTGATTCACAGCAGAGTTTGAGTAGGCATGCTTGAGTGTTAACATGTCCTGTTATATGTCTACCTGTATATGCTAAATTTCATCAAATCTAACCCTTTGTTTAATCCATGCTTGAAATCCTTACATCCTTAGGAACTTTCTGACCTGGATATTTAATGAATATATAATACCGTTATTATTCAAACTCTTTTATCTCTTATTCTGCTCTAGATGAGGCTTTATTCTTTTAAGCTACTACAATGCTGACATCCTGGGTTTATAATTTAATTAGGAATAAGGAATCTACAGTAGGATTTACACAGTTATCTATTCTGAAGAGTGTGAGAGTCATCAGATAACTGGACATATAATGTTCATAGTAATTGTTTTAAAATAAAGCTAATCATAAGAAGAAAGCAAATTTTTGAATTATTATTAGTATTTAACCTGCAAATATAAATTTTGTTTATGAACAAATGTTAGTTTCCAAATCTGTGACTTTGTTTTCTTCTTCTGTTGGCTTATTACTTTCAATTGCTAATGTATTAAAAAACATATGACCTTCAGTTCAGTTCAGTACAGTCACTTAGTTGTGTCCGACTCTTTGTGACCCCATGAATCACAGCACGCCAGGCCTCCCTGTCCATCACCAACTCCCAGAGTTCACTCAGACTCACGTCCATCGAGTCAGTGATGCCATCCAGCCATCTCATCCTCTGTCTTCCCCTTCTCCTCCTGTCCCCAATCCCTCCCAGCATCAAAGTCTTTTCCAATGAGTCAACTCTTCGCATGAGGTGGCCAGAGTACTGGAGCTTCAGCTTTAGCATCATTCCTTCCAAAGAAATACCAGGGTTGATCTCCTTCAGAATGGACTGGTTGGATCTCCTTGCAGTCCAAGGGATTCTCAAAAGTCTTCTCCAACACCACAGTTCAAAAGCATCAATTCTTCGGCACTCAGCTTTCTTCACAGTCCAACTCTCACATCCATACATTACCACTGGAAAAACCATAGCCTTGATAGACGGACATTTGTTGGCAAAGTAATGTCTCTGCTTTTCAATATGCTGTCTAAGTTGGTCATAACTTTTCTTCTAAGGAGTAAGTGTCTTTTAATTTCATGCCTGTAGTCACCATCTCCAGTGATTTTGGAGCCCCCCAAAATAAAAAGTCTGACACTGTTTCTACTGTTTCCCCATCTATTTCCAATGAAGTCATGGGACCGGATGCCATGATCTTTGTTTTCTGAATGTTGAGCTTTAAGCCAACTTTTTCACTCTCCTCTTTCACTTTCATCAAGAGGCTTTTGAGTTCCTCTTCACTTTCTGCCATAAGGGTGGTATCATCTGCATATCTGAGGTTATTGATATTTCTCCCGGCAATCTTGATTCCAGCTTGTGCTTCTTCCAGCCCAGCATTTCTCATGATGTTCTCTGCATATGACCTTATTATTGCTCTTAATAGATAAATTTTACATGCATGCACAGTAAGGAGTTTTGAGATATAGTCCATTAATAATAAGCAACCTACAATCCCATTCACTTCTTATCTTTCACTAGTGTCACTTTTCACATTTTATGTCATGGGCATATACAGAAAAATGTACAATATTATTTTATAGTTAAATCAAATGTACTGTATTATGATTATATTGTGCCAGGTACATCTTCCAATCATATTTATCAATGTATATATCCCTTCTTTTATAAATAGTGTGGTACTAGGAAAAATATTTGTGACATTTCAGGCACTTGTTGGTACTTAAATATACATTAAAATACAAATTTATAAATATTTTATTTAGATTGTATTTTACCATCCTTATTTAGGTATAAAATGAACACAATTCTTTACTTGATAACCTTTCAGAAATTCTCTTATTTGGGGATGAGTGTGTGAGTACTTTGTTAAAAATTCATGTTTTACACACAAAGTATATTCCATGTACTCCTGGGGGTAGAGGGGAAGAATCTCTACCAAGATGAAAAGATTTGAGCAAGGTAGATAGTGAAGTGTAAAGTGAAAGTCACTCAGTCTTGTCTGACTCTATGACCCTATGGACAGTAGCCTGCCAGGCTCCTTTGTCCATGGGATTCTGCAGGCAAGAATATTGGAGTGGGTTGCCATTTCCTTCTCCAGGGGAACTTCCCAACTCAGGGATCAAACCTCGGTCTCCTGCATTGCAGGCAGATTCTTTACTGTCTGAGCCTCCAGGGAAGCCCAGGGAGGTAGTAGTACTCATAAAACAAGCAAAAGTTTAGCTATTCTATTTGTAACCTGAGATCCTTTGAAGATAACCTCTCAAAACCCTCTTTCAATTAAGATTGAAAATGTCAAGTTTACTGATATGATTGCCCATTTTAAGAAACAGTAGTAATCTTGATTCAGATTCATCAGCCATTAATAATATTCATGTTTTGCCTGAGGTTAGTATCACTCCTTTAATATGGAGGAAAAATAAAGAATGTAATTTCTTATCTCACATTTGCTCTAGGGAAGTAAGGATCTTCCCCAGCCACCTCCCTTTATGTTGTTCTAACATTTTCTAGAGGTGAGATCATTTAGAAAGCTCAGTGGAGTGAAATTAATTTTTAAAATAACAATACATTTTTCATCTAAACTCATTAAATTCTACTCAACCTTAACCGTATCTGAGAGTTCCATCAGCTACTCCATTAGTAGTTTAAACAGCCTACAATATTGAACAATAAACTATATTGATATAAGTGAAATAGCTTTTATCTCCCTTCCATGCTTTAATTCACACGTTGATGGGCTTTTGATGTTCCTAGATATCCGTGGAATCCAAGAGTTTCTGGACAAAGTGTCTCAGCAGGGGATGGATGTTGCACTTCAGAAGGTGGAAAACAACATCAATAAGATGATCACCACGCTCTTTGACACCATGAGAATAGAGGAATTGAATCGCTATCGAGACACTCTTAGGCGAGCGATCCTTGTTATGAATCCTGCCACAGCCAAATCCTTCATAACTGAGGTAAGTAAAAATTATCATGGGCTGGGAATAGGGTGTAAAAATTAAATGTTTCAGAATAGATCCCACAGAGGAGATGAAAATTAAGAGCAGTGTGAGGGAATTAACTACACAACTCTCATTAGCACTAATTGAGGTAGCACAGTGAATTCCTTGTTCATCACATTTACCCCGTACTGTCCAGTTAATTGCTAAGAATGCTTTGTATTTATATGTATTTAGGCACCTATCCAGGATGACTTTAAGAATTCTTATGGGGATTTCAAAGTGCTGCTTACCTGACTGGATTTCACAAATTGTCTAATATTGATACTTAAATCTTTTATGCAAGTTAAAATTTTACTTCTGAGAAAAGATTTACTTGAGTTAAAGCTATTCTTGCCTAAACATGTTTCCTACTATGAAAACATACAGCAGGTTCTTTTCCTCTATATTCAGAACTCTGTAGCAAGACAAATAATTGAAACTGTCTGAAACTCTGCAAAGTGATGACCATTGTGCATTTATGGTGCTGGATCATCAAAATTTTAATTGTATCTGTACCTTTGGCTAGAAGCTCTGAAACTTTGTAAAAATACAGTTGAGACTATTTGATCTCTATATTCTAAAATCTTTGCTATTCCCTTAAAAAAGGTTATTGTCAAGTAATTTTTGTGATCACATTTTTAACTATATATAGTGCTGAAATTAGTCATAATGTTATATACTTTCACATGGATTTTATTCTTAGTTTTAAAATTTGGGGCAACTTTATTTCACTAATACAGTTTTCTTCACTTCTCCAATGTGTTTTCTTTAGCTCCCAAAGTACTGATGTAAAGCCTCCAAATTAAGAATGTGTTATAAGTTATTTGACACTCTATAATATAATTGGTATCAGAGAAATTGAAGCAGAATATAAATCACTAAGAAGAATAAAACTTGGAAAATATCTATAATACATTTTCTATTTTAATAGAAAACTTTGTTATTCAGTTTAAGATCAAATATAGAACTTTGACCTTTCTAGGTCTAGCAAGTAACTCAGAGAGTCTCATTGAACCACTAAATATTTCCCCAATAGAAAGAGTATTTCCAATTTTACAAGAGTTTGTTCTTTCCTTCAAGAAGCACAAAATCTGCTAGAAGGCTGAAGGCAAATTATATAAGGGCATATAATATAAATTGGAATCTTAAAATCATAATAAATAAGGTTGAAGTATCTATGGTCACTTTTGGTTGGGAAGATCAGAGAAGGCTTCATTGAGAGGGCATGTTTGAACCAGATTCAGTGACATGAGTACTAATTCACAAAAGGGAAATTGTAGTCAATACACAGGTACAAGACCATGTCAGTCACGTTCTGGTCGTGTGATGCCTGCAAATTACTTAATAGTTTTGAGCTTCCATTTTGTCATCAGTAAAATGGGAATATTATTTATTTCAACTTATTATATTTGTAATCTAGATTAATGAGATATAATAAGCCTTAAAGGAGTGATTGGACAGCTGGCACCTAGCAGATGCTTAAGAAATGGTAACTTCTAGATAGTATTTTCTAGGTGTACATATGTATCTAGTAGTAAGTAGCACCTACCTGACACTTAGCCGGTGCTTTGGCCCCCTGTTCTTAACTCTCAATTTTGATACTTGTAATAATCTGCTGCTTCCATCTTTTTTCTCAAATACTTAAATCTATGTTTGTGATTTTCCTGAGAGATATATCTCCCTTCCTCTACCCAAACACCATTTTTCCCGCTCATTTTGTCCTTCACAACTACTGATCTTATGTATAGTCTCTGTATATCCATAATCTCTAAACTGTGGGCTGGGTTTAAAGTCTTAAGCCTTTATACTCTTCTATGATCTATGTAGTGGTCCCTGCTTCTCCATTAGCTGTTCTCAAACACTTTGCACCTTGATTCTGCTCTCTCATGAATTCCAGAAACATCTCCCACTTAGAGAATAGACTGACCCCTTAAGTCCTAGACACAGCTCATTCAAAAGGCAAGTAGCACCAAATTTAAAAGGCAAGTAGCATCAGAGGTCTGGAGACACACAGAATAGTTACTGACTTAGAGGATTACTTATTTAGTGGAAGAGGCAAGCATGTAACTAAATAATAAAATGTGAAAGAAAAATACTATTATAGTGATGGGTAAATGTTGCTCTGGAATGCCATAGGAGAACTCACTAAGTCTGCAGGGAGTTTGGCTGGGGTCAGGAAATGTTTCACAGAGGATTTGCTTTACCAGAGTGGTGCAAAATGAATCAGAATACATTAGGCAGACAGTGATAGGCAAATGAAACTTCATTCTGTGTGGTTATGTGTTTGTGTGTGTGCGCACAGTCATGTGTGTGAAAGAAAAAGAGGTGGGCGGGGAGAAGGACAGAATTTTAAAAAGGACATACAATTGAGGGTTTTATAATGAAAAGAAAGAATCCTTTGATCTACCTATTTCTCCATCCAGTTATACTTTTCAGAAATAATTACTTTTTTTAGACAAAACAATAATTCATTCAGGTTTTTCTATAAGATCTTTACAAAAAATACAGCATCTTTAAATAGAAACATGTGTGTGTGTGAGTGCTCACACACTTCAGTCTGTCCAACTCTCTGTGACCCTACAGATTGTAGCCTGCCAGGCTCCTCTGTCCATGGAATTCTCCAGGTAAGAATACTAGAGTGGATTGCCATGCTCTCCTCGAGGGATTCCTCCCCACTCAGGGATCAAAACGGATCTCCTGCAGTGCAGGCAGATTCTTTACCACTGAGGCACTGGGAAAGCCCCAAATAAAGACAGTTAGAGAACCAAAAAGGTTTGCAAAACCCAAATCCTGTGTGTCATCTAGTAGCAATGGGTCAATATTTACTGATTCAGTGTTCGCAGAAATTTATAAAACATAACCTACTGCCATACTTTTCAGTTCTTCACTTCACTCCTGCCTGCCAGTTGGCTTGGCATTTCCAGGCATCAGAATTGCTAGGACTTGGCAGAGAGTCCTCTGTTCAGTTGCTGCCCCTATGATGGTATCAAATCCTGGCTTCTCTCACCATGCTTCAGCAGATATCACTACTTCATCTGCTTTTCTTTTTTTAGTTGTTGTTGTTCAGTAGTTAAGTCATGTCCAACTCTTTGCAACCCCATGAACTACAGTCTGCCACCCTTCCCTGTCCTTCAACATCGCCAGGAGTTTGCTCAAACTCATATCCATTGAGTCAGTGATGCCATCCAACAATTTCATCCTCTGTTGTCCTCTTGTCCTTTTACCCTCCATCTTTTTCAGCATCAGGGTCTTTTCCAGTGAATCAGCTCTTCTCATCAGTTGGCTGAAGTATTGGAGCTTCAGCTTCAATGTAAGTCCTTCCAATGAGTATTCTGTGTTGATTTCCTTTAGGATTGACTAGTTTAATCTCTGGAGAAGGTGATGGCACCCCACTCCAGTACTCTTGCCTGGCAAATCCCATGGACGGAGGAGCCTGGTAGGCTGCAGTCCATGCGGTTGCTAAGAGTCGGACACGACTGAGCGACTTCACTTTCACTTTTCACTTTCATGCGTTGGAGAAGGAAATGGCAACCCACTCCAGTGTTCTTGCCTGGAAAATCGCAGGGACAGGGGAGCCTGGTGGGCTGCCGTCTCTGGGGTCACACAGAGTCGGACATGACTGAAGTGACAGCAGGGAGGGGAGTTTAATCTCCTTGCTGTCTAAGGGACTCACAAGAGTCTTCACCAGCACCACAATTTGAAAGCATCAATTCTTCAGTGCTAAGCCTTCTTTATCATCCAGCACTCACATCCATACATGACTACTGGAAAACCATAGCTTTGACTATACAAACCTTTGTCAGCAAAGTTATGTCTCTGCTTTTTATTACACTGTTTAAGTTTGTCATAACTTTTCTTCCAAGGTGGAAGCGTTTTTTAATTTCATGGGTTCAGTCACTGTCCACAGTGATTTTGGAGCCCCCCCAAATAAAGTCAGCCACTGTTTCCACTGTTTCCCCATCTATTTGCCATGAAGTGATGGGACCAGATGCCATGATCTTAGTTTTCTGAATCTTGAGTTTTAAACCAGCTTTTTCACTCTCTCTCTTTCACCCTCATCAAAAGGTTTTTTTTATTTCCTCTTTGCTTTCTGCCATTTCAGTAATTTATTTTAAAAAACACTTTTCAGATGGTTTCTGTCCCTTTTTCTCATGGTTATTTGTTTATATATCTATTCAATCCCTTATATTTTATTGGGGTTTTGGAAAATATCCCAGTTGACTTTCTTCAGTTATAAATTCCAGAATGTTCTTTCAGAGTTTTGGAGATTATCAGAAGATACTTTAAAGAGCTGTTGTTATAGTTGATAGCATTTCTTAAACATTTTAGATCTATAAAGTACAACATGTAACATTTTGCCCAAATTCCAAATTTACAGTTGAGAAAATTAAAGACCTCCTTAGATGTAATCTGTTCTATTCTCCAACTTCCTCCAGCCACATTCAACATCTTTGCAACTAGTGCTGATAGTGGATGCTAGGGAACTCACAGAGCTGGAAACTGGTAATGTAACTTGTCAGCAGGTCAAAGGGGTACATGACTCTCAGGTCCTATGAGATATAGAAATGATTTACAATTGATTACATGATGGAGAGAAAGGCAAATGAAGCTATAAAAGAACTGATGCATTGGAATAATGGGAAAGAGAGAGAATCTAAGTGTTATGATGAGGTCAAAGAAACAGGTTCAATAAACACTGAAGAGAGGGAAAAGAGGAAGTAAGAAATTCTGGTCAAAGAGAGGGAATAGCAGAATTACCAGCTTCACTGCTTCCTATATTTTATAAGTTGGCATGGAAAGTTGTTAAAATCGTCAAGGAAAATATCAACTTAAAAGTCAAAAGAATGAGTTTAAAAAAAAAAATTGCTCACTTAGCATTGTCATTTAATTCCTATGGGAGAAAATGGGCATATCAATTCTGTTCGCATCTTTTTTTTCTGTCCCTGGAGCAATTATATGGCTTTGAATTAATTATGCTCCCTTTGAAGTCTTAGAAATTTAATATATTACATGTCTACAATTAGTGCTCCACCTCTCATTCAAGATTTCAAAGCTTTAATAAAAATACTGCAGTTATGTGCTGCTGAGTAAATCAACCTGCTGTGATATTGATGGAAAATTGTTATCACAATGTTCCTGTAACTGTCCTTGAAATGAATATGGTGAAACAAGAGTGCTCACATGGTTTGATTTAAATATATATTAGGATGATATTTTGAAAAAACAGTATTTTTTAAATAGGAAAAATGTTACTATGGATGTTATGTAATTTAAACCTTTTCCAGAAAGGATACGTACGTCAGAACTTTTGGATCTTAACTTTTAGTTTTCAGGTTTGAGAAGAAAATTCAATTCTTTGAAAATGAGAAGTTCTGTTACTTAAATGGCAATGAATATCATTGTCTATTTGCATTTTTTCCCAAATTTTCAGAACCCCACTGTTACATAAAATCTGTTTATTCTGCAATAATAAAAGGGAATTATCTTTTATTCCTTAATCACACTTTATGAAATAGTTTTCATTCTGTTTTATTATATCCCAGATAACTTTGATCATGTCAAACAACAAAAAAGCAAAGTTACTTCTTCAAATATATAAGCAGCTTGCCAGAAATAAGCCTTTATGATGGTTTAGAAAACAAGTTGTCTCAAGGAATATTGAAAGGTTCCTAGTCATCAAAGGAGTACCCTGAATATTCAAATTACCTTGATAGTTATCTAGTAGCTAGTCAAACAACCCAATTTTTACCAAGAAAAAGAAATTATTTGGAGACATTATACAATGTCCATTTTTATAAGACAAAGCTAATATAATGATACTAGACAAAGAAACTTGACTATAATTTTTCCCCAAATATATTCCTTGCATGAAAGTTTCTATAATAATAGTGTTCATAGATGATTGATATGCATTTTTGAAGTACACGTTTTATTTAACTTTAATGTACATAATTATAGTATATATAACTGTGAAGTACAACTTAACAAATATCCATGCACCCAAATCAAGAAATACCATAACTAGCATTCCCAGAGTCCACTCCTGGGCACCACTCGGTTATAACCTTCTTGAAAGTATAACCATTATATTGACTTAAAATGCAATAAACTAGTTAATGATTTATATTAAACTATATATGCATAAAAATATACTATGTATATCTTTTGTCTGTTTCCTTTTACTCAAAATTATGTTTATAAGGTTAATCCATGTTGAAATAGGTAGGAAAACTTTATTCATTTTATTGCTCTGAAGTATTTCATTATATGAATATGCCACAGTCTATTTAACTTTTACTGATGATTTTTTTTTTCAAGTTTTGCTCATTACAATTAGTCGGTCTATTCATGTTTTCTTTATATGTGTGTATTTTTGTTCGGAATGAAATGTCTAGCTCAAGAGGTATGCATAAATTATGTCACTTATTAATGCTAGCTGATACAGCCAGTTTTCCAAACATTTACACCAATTTATACTTTTACTGGGAGCAGACAGAAGTATTTTAATTTTCTACTACCTCACTAACACTTGTTATTTTCCTTCTTCTTCATTTTATTTATACTGGTGGATATGTACTAGATTCATATTTTATTTTTAATTTTCTTTTTCCTGATGGATAAGTTATTATGTATTTATTGACTTTTTAATATTTTGTTTTATGAACTGACTATTCAATTCATTTTATTTTTCCCCCATGATTATTAGGATCTTTATATATATTAGGGATAAAAGTCCTTTGCCAAATATATTTTAAACCCTTTCTCCTATTGATTGCCTTTCCATTTCTATATATGGTAAATTTTGATGAATAGAACATCTTATTTTTAATGTAGTCACTTATTAATTTGCTTTCTTTATAGTTAGTGCTTTTTGTCTTTTTTTAAAAGATAGCTTTCTATTCCAAGATCATGAAAACATTCTCATTTTTTTTTCTAGAAATATTTTTTATCATCTACATTCAAATCTGAAGTTAATTTCAAATTGTTTTTCATGATAGGTGGTGGAGAAACACTTATTTTTCATATGTTGTCTGTTATTCATTTCAACACAGGATCAATGTACCTGGATGGAAAATAATGTTAGAGTGAATAAAAAGGGAAGTTAATTTGAAGTATAGGGCCATTATTCCTATAACACATCTTGTGTCTATCTTTTTTTCTCTCTTAACATGAAGCATATGACTTAAGTAGATAATGAAAGGCTATATTGATGATTTTATTGCAGTAAATATCTTTCTATGGTTCTATAATAACAAAAGTTAATGGTGCTAGTTTCTCTAATAAAAGTTGTAACTCTTTTCATGGGCTCAGTAGGCATGCACCAAGTAGCAGCTAATGGCCGGTCACTCAAAAATACAACTGCTCTATATGGATATGACTTTTACAATGGCATAGAATTCAAAGAGAAGACAAATATTTAACTGGTGTAAAAAAAAAAAAAATCCACCAAACCATCCAGCAAAAACTGCTTCATTCCTTACTTAGTCTTTTATTATAGTTATCAATTATTATTAAATTGTTCTCAAATCCAAGTTTTTACTTTAGCTCAGTATTATATTGAACTGAAAGGCTGTTCTGTTACTAGCCAACCCACAGCTTTGGACTTTTATTTTTCAAATGAGAAAATATCAAATTTATTTTACTTCCACTTGACCAAAATCATGCATGACAGATCTTACTTATGTTAACGAGGCCTGAAAGTGCCTTAGTATTTGCTTTTCTGGTTGGAGTTCTATCTAACTCTCAGAAGTTCTCTCTGAAGATGGGAATTAGGTCCCAATGAGTCCAAATTTCCAAATAAGATGGATCCAATTCATCTCTTTCCTGTGACCACTGACTTGGGTATTAATCTTGATAGACAGTTTGCTACTGATTCCTCCTAATAATCTGAAGGTCGTTTAATAATTTTGGCAATCTCTAATTTGCTAGTTTTTATTTTCTAAAACTTTTTGATGAGTTCAACATTTTCATTCTTTTCTTTTTATTTAAATGAAGTAAAAAAATAAAATAAAACACCTGAACATAAATGAAAGCTGTACTTATTTGAAATATGAAGTCACAATTGCTTCAGCTTTTAAGACAAAGGAATTCAAATCCTTCTCTAATTCAGTATTCATTTATTCATTCATTCAGACAATGTGTTGAAAGCTTTTCTGTGTAAAATAATGTGGAAAGCACTGCTAGGAATACAATCATTAAAGATACATGGGTCTAGTTTCCAAGGAACAGACAAATTGATAAGGAAAATGTTGTAAACATAGAACATGCAAAATAGTAAAACGACAAGAAAATAAACAATTAAGTTACTCTTCTCAACCCCCGAGAGGGAGTTGAAAATAAGATAACAAAATTGCTTGCTATCTAAAAATTTAATCAAACAGAGTTTGTAGACGGGCTTCCCTGGTGACTCAGACGGTAAAGAATCTGCCTGCAATGCAGACCTGGGTTCTATTCCTGGGCTGGGAAAATGCCCTGGAGGAGCACATGGAAAGCCACTCTAGTATTCTTGCCTGGAGAATCCCCATGGGCAGAGGAGCCTGGCAGACTACAGTCCATGGGGTCACAAAGAGTCGGACATGCCTGAGCAACTATGCACAGAGTTTGCAGATAATGTATAAAATTACACAGGTCTAGAAAAAAATTTTTTTTTCTTTTGTTATGGGGTAACTAAGACATTTTCTCTACTTTAAGAAATTCTTACTGTAACTTATAGTCTTATCAAAGCAAGTTTGAAATGTGAATGGATCCAAGAGTGATTAAATTTATATTGAGTTTTTGCTCCATGAAGTAATGTGGACAAATGAAAACAAAGAGATTAGGTAAAATAGATCTAATGATAAATTTGAGGATCAGAACTTGCCACTGTTTGTTACTGCTTAGAAAAGAAGATATCAGACCTAGAAGGCAGGGACTTGCCAACATACAAAGGTTTCTCTGTCGATACCAGGCACAGTGTCTTAGGCCTTAACCATGGTCTGAGTGAAATAATTTCAAAATTATGTACCTCTTGTTTCTGTTTCCATTCTCAACATTCCACTTTGAAGCTGGGAGAATGGGGAGCCCCTGAATTTAAGCAATAGAAAGATATATTTGCTGCAAATAAGTAAATTAGCAATTTAATTAATATGCCAGTTTCTAGTAAATTCACTTAGTATATAAATGAAAAATACATGATATAAGTACCATTACTATCCATTTCCATACCAAAACATAGGTTATTGTATTCTGCCCTGCTGTTCTAGGCAGCCATGGCAAATACATCTTAGCACTGGAGTCTAAATCTATTTGCCAACCTGTGTTAGTGTGAATCAATCTCCCAGAACTTAATCAATTCTTTAAATGCTTACTGACAAAAGTCAATGCTTTAGATTTGTAGAGGATCAGATTTTAACATGTAGCCACCATGAAGCTTTGTTAAAAAGTAAGAAGATGGCCCTAAACTACAATTCTATTCAGAATTTTTCTCACTGTAATACAGATACATAGAAAGTAAAAAAACTGTTTAGTTTGAGAAAATTAAAAAGATTCATTTGAGTTTTAGAGCAAGCTCTATTTTTAATAGAATACACAAAACTGTAGCAGAAGAGGATTCAAATATTAAACCTATATGTGTCTGCCCAACACTAAAATTATGTGAACATATGGGTCCATTAATTTCAAACATGAATTATTTTAAATATGTGTATTACTTGATGAGGCAACATTTAAGTCAATTCTTGGAATTCATATTTCTTACTTGGATTTAAGGCAATTTTGTAGAAAGGTATCCTTCCGTGAATGAAGAACAGCATGCATAAAGATACTGAGAAGGAAAATTGCAGGAAGCTGGGTGGGACAAGGGGACACATGCTAAGGGAAGTAGAATTTTAGGATGTAAAACCTTAATTGTATTAGACTGGTAGGTGAAAAACTTTGAATGTCAAACCTAAAGAAGGAGACTGGCTACAAAGGCATCATAAACATGGAGTTTGAATTCAGTTTTCGCTCCACTATTAAATAACTGTGTATCTCTGACCAAGTCACTTAAAATCATTTGGCTTTGTTTTCCTCATCTATAAAATAGAGTAATTCCCAGATCTCAGTTATTTCCAAGGCTATATTTGGTAATGAAAATAGAATGTGTAGAATAATATTCATACCTAACAAAAATTTAACAAGTTTCAGTTGTACAGTACTCTAGAACTATAGAGTAGAGTAAATAAGAAAATGCAAATGGTGTTAGTAGACTTGGAAATTGATTAGGTATGTGAAATGAGGTTAAGACATAGGAAAAAAGATGGATCCTATGTTTCAAGTCTGAGTTTCAATGATGTTAATGTTATGAAATCAGAAGTATAAGAAAATGAACAGATTTTGAGATAATTAGATAAAGTTTCAGTCATAAATTTGATGTTATTCTGGAATATCTAAATTGAGACGTGCATGTGACTGGTGAAAATGAAAGAATGGAACCCAACAGTCCTAAGTTGAAAAGCTGTTGTATTTGTCAATGTGATGATCATTGGTGAACTTTGATAAAACATTTTTGTTAAAATTTTGTGAGGAAAACATAAAGATTGTAAGGAAATAAAGTGTTGTTAGCAAATAAGCAGAGTAAGGGGCATCTCATTCCAGTCTGGAAGCAGAAAGGAGGACCACATAGGACTGTATCATGGGAAGGAACCTAGTTCGAGGAAGACGTTTTCTAAGTATGGAAGCTCATGTGGAAAGAGAGAAGATGATGCAATATACAGAAAAAGAATCAATGTAGAATTATTGAAATGAAATAGGATCAGTTTTATAAATATATTATATTTGGAAGGGAGGCAGTAAGGAAGGATAAAAATATAGAGAATTTTAAGGGTAACAGGAATGCTCCATTGCACGTGGGTTGAATGCATTTATAGTGGAATCAGTAGATTCTAATTCATCTTTCTGTGAGTGCTTAGTAGACTGTATGTGCAGGCAGTGGGGAAAAATACAGTAAAAGAAAAGGATGGCTGACTCAGGTTGGGGACTAGCTGCAAAGCTACTAAAGTAGGACCAGGCTGTCTACAGGGATCATAAAATGGGTGACATAAGACATGTTGGGAAGAAACTGATTTCCAGTAAGAAAGCAACCTCCTAATATAGTTACCAGCTTTATGAGAGAAACATACTAAAATTTCCTTATAGTTTGTTTGAACTTACATAGTCAGTCTAGACTTTAGTTCCAAAAAGTATGTTATCGGATTAATACTTCAGAAATGAACAAAAGTGTTTTTACCTAGAAATATTTCAAAAATATCTCAGCTTTGGCACTACTGACAAATTGAACCAGATAACTCTTTGTTTTGGAATGCTGTCCTGTGCAGTGTAATCTGTTCAGCAATATCCCTACTCAGTAGACACCAAACATGGCAGTCAAAAAAAGTGCCGGATAGTGCCAGATATACCTGTTAGTTGGAGATGGCATTCAGTTCAGTTCAGTTCAGTTGCTCAGTCGTGTCTGACTCTGTGACCCCGTGAACCGCAGCATGCCAGGTTTCCCTGTCCAACACCAACTCCTGGAATACACCCAAACCCATGTCCATTGAGTCGGTGATGCCATCCAACCATCTCATCCTCTGTCATCCGTTTCTCCACCTGCCTTCAATCTTTCCCAGCATCAGGGTCTTTTCCAGTGAGTCAGCTCTCCACATCAGGTGGCCAAAGTATTGGATTTTCAGCTTTAGCATCAGTCCTTCCAATGAACACCCAGGACTGATCTCCTTCAGAATGGACTGGTTGGATCTCCAGGTAGTCCAAGGGACTCTCAAGTGTCTTCTCCAACACCACAGTTCAAAAGCATCAATTCTTCAGCGCTCAGCTTTCTTTATAGTTCAACTCTCACATCCATAAATGGCCACTGGAAAAACCATAGCCTTGACTAGACGGACCTTTGTTGGCAAAGTAATGTCTCTGCTTTTTAATATGCTGTCTAGGTTGGTCATAACTTTCCTTCCAAGGAGTAAGCATCTTTTATTTCATGGCTACAATCACCATCTGCCATGATGTTGGAGCCAAAAAAAATAGTCTGACACTGTTTCCACTGTTTCCCCATCTATTTCCCATGAAGTGATGGGACTGGATGCCATGATCTTCGTTTTCTGAATGTTGAACTTTAAGCCAACTTTTTCACTTTCCTCTTTCACTTTCATCAAGAGGCTTTTTAGTTCCTCTTCACTTTCTGCCATAAGGGTAGTGTCATCTGCATATCTGAGGTTATTGCTATTTCTCCTGGCAATCTTGATTCCAGCTTGTGCTTCTTCCAGCCCAGCATTTCTCATGATGGACTCTGCATGTAAGTTAAATAAGCAGGGTGACAATACGCAGCCTTGATGTACTCCTTTTCCTATTTGGAACCAGTCTGTTGTTCCATGTCCAGTTCTAACTGTTGCTTCCTGACCTGCATATAGGTTTCTCAAGAGGCAGGTCAGGTGGTCTTGTATTTCCATCCCTTTCAGAATTTTCCACAGTTTATTGTGATCCACACAGTCAAAGATGATGGAGTGGCAGTATTAAAATCATCCCTGGTTAATATTATTGATCTAGAACTATTCAGTGTTTGAAAAACTAAAATCTGTTTTCATGGAATTTTTACTGCTGGCATATGACACCTGCATTTCACTTTTCCTCTAATAATAGCTAGTCAACATTCCCTGGACTCTTTTCAGTTGTCTGAGACTATGCTAATCACTCTATAGGATGTCTTGTATAATCCTCAAACAATCCAATGAGATGGGTATAAGAGTTTCTTCTTTCTACAGATAAAAAAATTAAAGGAATGATGACTATGCGTTTGTCCATCTAAGTAGATTGTTTGCCTTTTAATTTTTGTTAACTTAGTCAACATTTATTACATTTTTACTATTTTCTAATAGTGTTCATATATGACTTCCCTGGTGGCTCAGACGGTAAAGCGTCTGCCTACAAAGAGGGAGACTCGTTCAATCCTTGGGTGGGGAAGATCCTCCGGAGAAGGAAATGGCAACCCAAAACAGTATTCTTGCCTGGAAAATCCCACAGACAGAGGAGCGTGGTAGGCTATGGTCCATGGGGCCACAAAGAGTCGGACACGACTGAGCAACTACACTTTCACTTTCAACACTGTTCATAATTAATTAGTTTTTGGAAAGAATAAAATTGGTTTTCAACTAATAATTATCTTTCTTTTCTTCAACTTCAAGTTTATGTTATAGTCTCTGGACATGGCATCAGATAGCCAAATCAGTATGATCTAATTTTAGCACACCATAAATTTTTAACACAAAATAAATGAAAACACAAAAAGCAATTAATTGTATACATAAACTGATAAAGCATAACTAANAGCATAACTAATTGGTGGCAAGAAATCTCAGTTGATTCTGAACATTGTAAAATAGTTGCCATTAGCAGTAATGAACATTTATTGAGTTTTTTATGTGCCTAACACATAAGTGTTTTTTACATATCAACACATATAATCTTCAATCCAAATAAAAGAGGTAGATGTAAATGTTTGACTTCAGTTCAGTTGCTCAGTCGTGTCCGTCTCTTTGTGACCTCATGAACTGCAGCACACCAGGCCTCCCTGTCCATCATCAACTCCTGGAGTTCACACAAAATCATGTCCATCAAGTCGGTGATGCCATCCAACCATCTCATCCTCTGTTGTCCCCTTCACCTCCTGTCCCCAATCCCTCCCAGCATCAGAGGCTTTTCCAATGAGTCAACTCTTTGCATGAGGTGGCCAAAGTATTGGAGTTTCAGCTTTAGCATCAGTCCTTCCAGTGAACACCCAGGACTGATCTCCTTTACAATGCACTGGTTGGATCTCCTTGCAGTCCAAGAGACTCTCAAGAGTCTTCTCCAAAGCATCAATTCTTCTGCACTTAGCTTTCTTCACAGTCCAACTCTCACATCCATACATGACCACAGGAAAAACCATAGCCTTGACTAGATGGACCTTTGTGGGCAAAGTAATGTCTCTGCTTTTTAATATGCTATCTAGGTTGGTCATAACTTTTCTTCCAAGGAGTAAGCATCTTTTAATTTCATGGCTGCAGTCACCATCTGCCATGATGTTGCAGCCCAAAAAAATAAAGTCTGACACTGTTTCCACGGTTTCCCCATCTATTTCCCATGAAGTGATGGGACCAGATGCCATGATCTTTGTTTTCTGAATGTTGAGCTTTAAGCCAACTTTTTCACTCTCCACTTTCACTTTCATCAAGAGGCTTTTGAGTTCCTCTTCACTTTCTGCCATAAGGGTGGTGTCATCTGCATATCTGAGGTTATTGATATTTCTCCCGGCAATCTTGATTCCAGCTTGTGCTTCTTCCAGTCCAGCATTTCTCATGATGTACTCTGCATAGAAGTTAAATAAGCAGGGTGACAATATACAGCCTTGACATACTCCTTTTCCTATTTGGAACCAGTCTGTTGTTTCATGTCCAGTTCTAACTGTTGCTTCCTGAACTGCATACAGATTTCTCAAGAGGCAGGTCAGGTGGTCTTGTATTCCCATCTCTTTCAGAATTTCCCACAGTTTCTTGTGATCCACACAGTCATGGGCCTGGCATAGTCACTAAAGAAGAAATAGATGTTTTTCTGGAACTCTCTTGCTTTTTCAATGATCCAGCGGATGTTGGCAATTTGATCTTTGGTTCCTCTGCCTTTTCTAAAACCAGCGGGAACATCAGGAAGTTCACGGTTCACGTATCGCTGAAGCCTGGCTTGGAGAATTTTGAGCATTACTTTACTAGTGTGTGAGATGAGTGTAATTGTGCAGTAGTGTGAGCATTCTTTGGCATTGCCTTTCTTTGTATTGGAATGAAAACTGACCTTTTCCAGTCCTGTGGCCACTGCTGTTTTCCAAATTTGCTGGCATATTGAGTGCAACACTTTCACAGCATCATCTTTCAGGATTTGAAATAGATTAACTGGAATTCCATCACCTCCACTAGCTCTGTTTGTAGTGATCCTTTCTAAGGCCCACTTGACTTCACATTCCAGGATGTCTGGCTCTAGGTGAGTGATCACACCATCGTGATTATCTGGGTTGTGAAGATCTTTATTGTACAGTTCTTCTGTGTATTCTTGCCACCTCTTCTTAATATCTTCTGCTTCTGTTAGGTCCGGACCATTTCTGTCCTTTATCGAGCCCATCTTTGCATGAAATGTTCCCTTGGTATCTCTAATTTTCTTGAAGAGATCTCTAGTCTTTCCTATTCTATTGTTTTCCTCTATTTCTTTGCATTGATGGCTGAGGAAGGCTTTCTTCATTTTACAAAAAAGGAAAATGAGCTACAAAGAGATTGGGAAAGTAGCCCATGTCACACAGCAAGAAAGAGCAAAGCTAAGTCTAGACCATTCTTAAGGGGTGTACTATCTTGTATTACCTCTCCAGGTATGCAATACATGTGAAAAAAATCATCCTGGCCTTTTGTTTATGACAAAGAAATAGTTGGTATGCCTCTGTGTGTGTGTGTGTGTGTGTGTGTGTGTGTGTGTTAGTTGTAACTGATGTCCAACTCTTTTGCTGCCCCTTAGACTGTAGCCAGCCAGACTCTTCTGTCCATGGGTTTTCCCAGGCAAGAATACTGATGTGGGTCCCATTTCCTCTCCAGGGGAATCTTCCCAGCCCAGAGATAAAACCTGTGTCTCCTGCATTGGCAGACAAATTCTTTACTTCTGAACCACCAAGGAAGCGCAGTTTGTGTGCATAACTGCCATTAAATGTTTTTTAAAAAGAGTTTGCATTGGGATGAGCTAATGGAAAATTACTGGAGGATATGATGGAAAGCTCAGTCAATGTGATTAGGTCATCTGTGTTTGTAATTGTTGTTTACCAAACTTAGACTCCTATCCAACCACAGAGATGTCTCATAGGAATGGCTCCTAGGTCTTTGAGAAAGACATTGTTAGGATTGTAAAACTAGCAAGAGGCTGGAAGAAGATTTGTATCTTAAAGGAAAAGAGAAAGAGTGTATGATTGCAAATGTTCTAAAGTAAATGTTCTAACAAAAGGCATCTCAAAGCTCTAGATTCAGGAAGAAAACTGTCGAAATCTTAGTGAAGCTGAGAACGTTAAATTGTCTTGGGTCAAACATAGACAGAATATTTGGACTAAATAGATCCTGTTTAACTGTTTTCTTATGATTCATATAATATATATTGGGTTATGTTTATATATTTTAACAATCATTGAATGCATATTCTGCGATATAGTTTAAAGAAATATTTTATCATTGTCATGTGAGGAATTTTTGGAATGAAAGGAATTAGAGTTCCAGTGGCTCTCAAGATAGTATGTAATTACTGATGTGACAAAACCTTTAGATATACTGATGTGAACTTTCATAACTAAAGAGTAATATTGATTTAATCTAAGAGGTTCAGATAGTCAACCTCATATGGGACTTCAGGAGGAAACAGATGGCAATAGTGACTACCTATTGCTAAATTTCCTCAAGCAGGGCTAAAAAAGGGCAGGACTAGAAGGCTGGGAAACATGGGGTCCAAAAGGCATATGAACCTGACTATATTTCATAACAAGACATATTTGCCTTTGCTCAGAGTCCTGAAATAAATTTTCAGCATGATCCAAACACTTTCTTGGTTCATCTGACCTGACTTCACTATAGCTACAAACAAAAGCTTCACAAAATCTCAGTAGAAATGAAATCACAGTTTCAAAACATACAGATTTTGATGAGTATAGCATATACTTTACATCTTTATGATTGTTTTTAGAATTGTAAACCTTAGAGTTTTCCTAAATTATCCTGACCTTATCCTATCAAGTTTGCTCTATTTCAAGATAAATTGGTTTGAAAATAAACTAAGACCATAAAATAAACCCATCATCCTAGCACTTTGGAATTGTATATACACATTTAAAAATAAGCTTAAGTTTTTGCATATTGCATCAAATTCCGGGGCCACTGATTCCTTGAAGTCAGATTTATTTGACTTCCTGAAAATGAATTGGTTTTCATGAAGCTATTTAAATTTATTGAGTTACTATTATCATCCTAAACCCAAATAAAATTTGAGAAGCACTGGGCCTGGACATATCTCTGCAATTCTCAATAATATTTGCATCTGTAAGTGTCAGATCACCCTTCTGCAGGGGATCTTCCCAAATCAGGGATGGAACCTGCATCTCCCGCATTGGCAGTTATATTTTTTACCACCAAGCCACCTGAGAAGCCTCAATTAATCCAAACCTCATTGTATTTCAAACTGTAACATGTTTCTTGACCCAGCAGCTGGAGGCACACTAGCTGTTGAAAGAGAGTTATTTTCTCTTAATCCTCACCAACTAAACTATTGGAACTCTGGTACTCTCTGAACTGATAGTGCAGGACCCCAAGGGTCTCTCAAAACCTACTATTTCTTTTCACTTTCCACAAGTTTCTGCTATTGAGGTGTTTACTTGATGACCCATTTGCTCCAAATGTAACTTGAAGACGTGTTACTGAAGTTCAGCCTTTGTACCCAGGTGCCAGATTAAATCTCAGAGACAGTTTTGGGTGAAATAGAACTAAAGCTATTTAGCTTTATTGCTTTGCCAGGCAAAGGCCACAGTGGGCTTAATGCCCTCAAGACCGTGTGTCTTGCTCATAAAGGGGTAGTGAGGAGTCTCAAAATGTTCAAGGAACAGGGCATGATCAGCCCCTGGACATTCTTCTGATTAGTTGGTGGTGACATAATTGGGAGTCAGCATCCTCAACCAGCTGGTTGAGTCTCCAGCTGGTCTAGGGTCTACACCCTCGTGGACCACATACCGTTAACTTCTTCCACCTGGCACAGGCTTAAGTGTCTGCAAAACAGCTCAAAGGACATGGCTCAGAATACTATCTCTAATCATTGAGGAAGAACTAAAGAGCCTTAACTTGGTTTAATGGCTAAATTATTATTATTTTGTCTCAGTTGACTGTTTTCCTTTCTTTCTTCATTTCTTCACTTCTCTGATTAAATTTATTCTCATTAAATAAATCAAATTTATTATTATTATTAAATTTATTCTTACGAATGTTTTTCTACAGATAAAAGGCAGGCAGAGGATATGGATAGGAGTCTCTCCTGGGAAGGCCTCACAGAGTCTTGCTCACTTACAGACTGATGCTACTACTGGGAAAATTTACATATCACTCTCACATCAGGCTGTTGCCAACACCACTGTTCAGGGTCTCCAGGCCACAGCAAAATGTTTCCTATAGTCCAACAGCAGGATCTCAAAACTAAATCTTACTCCCCTAAGAGCTGGGCTCTCTGTTGAGGTTGGACCATATTCCTTGGAGAATGAGTGGATCTAACTAAGTCATCTAGCAGTCAGTCTCCAAATGTCCAGGTGTCTTTCCTTTTAATCAAGCAGCTTAAGCAAGTATCCCACCATGCCAGCCTTTCAGACATAAAGCAAACAACAGTTGAGATGGCTGAAGCTAAGCCATGCTGGGGACCCCAGAACAAAACAATATTGCTCCTTAAAATGTGCATATACTTGGAACACAATAATCACTTCATATTTACTCTGAAAAAGCAGAATTCTGACAACAGGATAAGGAAAAAATGAACATCAACAAAAGGTTGGCCTTTAAATTTCCCTACTGATTAACTTTGTTTTTCTGGCTTTGTTTAATGGTCACACAGCTTTGTGAATTTTGGATCTTTTAAAATCTTTTAGCGGCATTCTCATTATTATTGTTATCCTTTTGATTGTAAGTTTCACGGGGTTAAGGTTCTCTGTTTACCTTTAAATCTCACATCATATGCTAATATATTGCATATAGATGCTCTAACTAAGTGGTAAATTTTTGAGGTGAAATTTTATTTTGGCTTTGAGGGTTTTAGACATCTTATAACTGATTTAAATAAGAACTAAGTCATATAAACCAGGATGAATCAAACATTTTCCTTCTTATCTATTGCATTCTTTCTCCTTGCAAATGTTTATGTATTTGCCTCATGTTAAATTCAATCTTAAAATCAGTACATTCTGCCTAACCAATAATTTCTTGAAACATAACTGAAAGTAAATATTCTCCTCAGCAAACAACCCATCCTCTCCTTAGAGTGTCTACTCTTTATCGTTTCTCATTTGATTGCTAGAATTTCAATGAAGAGATTAAATGAAACAATATTCAATATTCAGTTTAATCAACTTTTTTTTTTAGTTGGAGGAGATTAAAATAACTGGTAAAACATGAGTATATTTATGTATTTATTTCCAATATTATTGTTTTAATTATCCATATTGAGAATTAGCCTGGTTTAAAATTAGCAAGGATATAAGATTTCAGATATCCAGTTCTCATCTCTGAATAAGTAATACTTGTTTAGTTCTCTAGGGGAGGGAAAAACTTTTCTTCCTCTACTCACCTGAGGCTTCAAGTATCGAACTGATAATAGAGATTAACAGCAAAAACATAACAAACAAGTTAAAGAAAACAAAAAACAGACTTAGTCACAAACTTCAAGAGAAGAAAAAAAGTATTTTCCTTCTATTCTTGTAGGTTCTCAGCTGGTTGGCTGGGACCCCTATAAGAAAAAAAAATTAAGAAAAAAAAACCTAGAAGTTTATTGAAATGTTTATGTGTACATCACATATATACATGGGGATAATTCAGGGATGAGTAACAAATAATTACCTGGAACTTGTGCTTAAATGCCATCTTCACCTGAAACAGAAGAAGGGTATGAGGAAGGCAAGTTATAAGAAGGTGGCCAGAAAAAGTACAGTAAACAAAGGTCAGGTTTATTTTGCAAATTTAAATTGATACCTTCTCCAGTGATAAGAGGCTCTTGTGATTAAGAGTTCATCCCACTCTTGATACAGAGATGTGACTCAAAGAGGATTTTAGGATTTATATGCCATCCAACCAAGTGTGGAAAAGAAGCTAGACACAGGAAAAAGGATTAGGGGCTGCTGGGAGGGGAGATAGCAAGTATGGGAAGGTATGGTACAGTATGGTACATAAAGAGCGTTCAGTAAGGTTAGCTTTTCAGGTTCAAAGTCAGGGCCTTGTCCATCAATAAGAGCTGTAAAATGTCATCTTCATATCAGAGAGAGTTGTTCAGTTGCTCAGTTGTGTCCAACTCTTTGCAACCCTATGGACTGCAGCACGCCAGGCCTCCCTGTCCTTCACCATCTCCTGGAGCTTGCTCAAACTCATGTCCATTGAGTCAGTGATGCCATCCAACCATTTCATCCTCTATCCTCCCCTTCTCCTCCTGCTTTCAATCTTTCCCAGCATCAGGGTCTTTCTTTCCTAATGAGTTGGCTCTACATATCAGGTGGCCAAAGCATTAGAGCTTCAGCTTCAGCCTCAGTCCTTCCAATAAATATTCACTACTGATTTCCTTTAGGATAGACTGGTTGGATGTCCTTGCAGTCCAAGGGACTCTCAAGAGTCTTCTCTAATACCACAGTTCAAAAGGATCAATTTTTTGGTGCTCAGCTTTCTTTATGGTCCAACTCTCACATCCATTCATGACTACTAGAAATACCATAATTTTGACTGTAAAGACCTTTGTTGGCAAAGTAATGTCTCTGCTTTTTAATATACTGTTGACATCTTAACAAATAAAAATCTTCTTTTATAAGTGTAAATTTCCTTTAAAAAAATATATATGCTTTGGTTTTAGAGCTTTTCCTACATCTGCTGTTTCTCAGTTGCTTTCAACTCAGAATAATCCTTAAGCCAAAGTGGTATATTTGGGGGTGGCATATTCTGTTCCTCTAGTTTTCTTTCCTCTGTATGCAAGTAGCATTTTAGAGCTGCTGTCTTGGAAGGTGAGCTGTTTGTTTGGACAGGGCTTCCCAGCATGGCATTTCTCAGTATTGTTATATTCAGTATCTGCTTCCAGGTGTCTGTTCTTTTAATTATTTATGACCACCTCCTCCAAAACTGGACTGTGGGCACCAGAAAACTGACTGGAAAATTATGCCCTACAAAATGGTAAAATATAATTTAAATATCAAGACTAAATAAAGAATAAATTAGAACAGAAGGTTAAATTTTAGAAGATAAATTACCATATCAAAATATAGATCAGGATGTTGCATAATTCCTCCCAATAAAATGGTTAACTCTTCAAGGTCAGGGACTATTATACATTTCATGTTCCATCAGCATTTTTCACAGTACCTACATGTAATTGATGCTCAATAAATACTGATGGTTCATTTTATTTCATTTATTTGTGAAAAAGCGAAGCAGAAAAAAAATTGTGCCTTACATATCATGAAAACAGTTTCTTTTTTATTGATGAGAGCCTGCCAGAATGAGAACCCTGCCACAATTGTAAAGAGTTAGGGAACTGACCCGCTCTCAGAGTGCTTCACTTCCTGGACGATTTTAAACACCTGGAGGAATAAACCACTGAAAAATCTTGTGGTGTCTGCAGTTAATCTTCAGTTCAGTCTCACAGCTCTCAGTGTGGACACTCATTTCCAAAATTTAATGTGAATCCTTGAGGGGTGAAATTGGCTCAAATGATACTAGCAGAGGAAAGAAACTTCAATTTAACATATATTCACTAATTATGTTATTATTATTCTTAATTGTTTCAAAACATAAAAGATGAAAAGCTAAAACATAATTTTAATTGGCAAAGGAATTTCATACCAGGAAGGCACCTCTTGATTAGCAGCTGTGTAGGCAGGGGGAGGGTTGGGGGTATGGAAATTTGGCTGAGAATTCACACGGAAAAGTGCTCAGTGTGCTTCAAAATAGCTCAATCAGTTCTCAGCGTGCTGTGAAAGCGCTCAACTGGTGCTCAACTTCCCGCATATTTAAATAAGTTGAGAGCTTACTTTTAAAAAGTGCTCAATCGGGAGTGCTCAAGTTGTGGGGCCTATTAGTTGAATGCTAATTAACTTCTTTCCTATGGTTCAGTTCTCTTAAGCAGAGGGACGCTTTTGCTGTTCATGTTTCCAGGTTGAACCTGGACTTCACCGGATACATTGAGAGATCTGCATTTCTTGTGGAGGAGGCAAGCATCCAGCCAACCATTCCCATGGCTTTCTTTGGCTTAGTTTCATTGTCTCTCTCTGCCTCTCTCATGTGTTCACATTACCCTCCTCACTATTTCTGGCTTTATTGTCTTGCTTTGAAGTTATTTTGAAAAGACTAAATAGAAGAGCTTGCTGTTTTATTTGATCTGATATCTTTTTATTCCTGATACATAGTTTGGTTTTTCCCAAGGGCCTTTTCAATCATTTTGATATCATTTGCTCCTCAGAAATGGTTTTGTGCATTAAGTTGAAGAAATTGTGTAGTTCCAAAATGTCCATTTTTAATTTGGCTTACTCATTAGTGTATTATTTTTGAAGTAGGAAAGATGAGTCTCATAATATATCCCATATAAAATAAACAACTCCATTTCATAATTTGCTTAAAATCAAACTTGAGTTATATATGTTAAGAATCTACTTTGGGGGAAAAAAGATACTATATTTCACTACTGCTATAAATTTAGATGAAGATTTAAATGGAATTTTGTTTTCTGTGATGATTTCAAAATCTCATAGGATGATGCATTGATGTGTGAATGCAGTTTTTAAAATACATTCAAATGATGTCATGTATTCCCTTTGCAAGTACTTCATTATGCATTTAAAAAAAAAAAACTTTTGAAGTATATATATTTAGGTGGTAACTGTTACCAAACCCAAACTTGTGTTCACGTTCCCATAGGCAGTAAAAAACCAATCCATTGACATTTTAAGGTGAGTAAAATAACTTCAGTTCAGTTCAGTTCAGTCACTCAGTCGTGTCCACCTCTTTGCGACTCCATGAATCGGAGCACACCCAGGCCTCCCTGTCCTTCACCAACTCCCGGAGTTCACTTAGACTCACGTCAATCGAGTCAGTGATGCCGTCCAGCCATCTCATTCTCTATTGTCCCCTTCTCCTGCCCCCAATCCCTCCCAGCATCAGAGTCTTTTCCAATGAGTCAACTCTTCGCATGAGGTGGCCAAAGTACTGGAGTTTCAACTTTAGCATCATTCCTTCCAAAGAAATCCCAGGGCTGATCTCCTTCAGAATGGACTGGTTGGATCTCCTTGCAGTCCAAGGGACTCTCAAGAGTCTTCTCCAACACCACAGTTCAAAAGCATCAATTCTTCGCCACTCAGCCTTCTTCACAGTCCAACTCTCACATCCATACATGACTACTGGAAAAACTACTGGAAAAACCTTGACTAGACAGACCTTAGTCGGCAAAGTAATGTCTCTGCTTTTGAATATGCTGTCTAGGTTGGTCATAACTTTTCTTCCAAGGAGTAAGCATCTTTTAATTTCATGGCTGCAGTCACCATCTGCAGTGATTTTGGAGCTCCAAAAAATAAAGTCTGACACTGTTTCCACTGTTTCCCCATCTATTTCCCATGAAGTGATGAGACTGGATGCCATGATCTTCGTTTTCTGAATGTTAAGCTTTAAGCCAAATTTTTAACTAGCATCTAATGCAGAGTTAATGCATTAGCCTCCTAACTCATCTCCCAGCCAACCTTGCCACAGGGCAAACAGTGCCTTCCCATCTATAAATGTCATTGGAAAGGTCATGGGTTTGGGTGGAGATATCAAGACTTCTTAGGCTGAAGCCATTGAAAATGTGGGTCATCCAACTCCAAGGTTCTCTAACCTTCTACTTTAACTGGCTTCAATATTGGGCTACCTGGAGAAAGTAGCTTGGAGAAAGACTCAGTTGGTCAATTGAATACATTGTTAGAAAATGTTATTCAATATAAATTTTATGTTAATCATAACTGAATTAAAAAAGAAAGAAAATATGTTAGCTACTCATTCCCATATGTATGAAAAGGATATGAATCTCACTGGAAATTAATACATTTGCATCAGGACTTTCTATCCCAGTCAGAATTTTGCTGATGTGATTCTGCATGAGTGATGGGATAGTGCCCAGTGTTATAATAACCACTTCCTGAGTCTGCAGTGCTAATGGTCTGACCTTGGATGGTGATGAATTCACTAAGGTAATGACTATCACACCTTGAAGCCACTTGAGAAACTTGCTGGATGTTGAAATCACATTTACAGTTTTTCTCTTTGAATTTCTATTGAATGTATGTGGTGTTTTGACAGTAATGCCATGCTCAATTTTGTGAGCATAATGAACATTATTTTTTTAAACCTTTATTACCCTGGTATTCAAAACTATAAAACTAAGGCAATACAATGAAAATCAACTATTGATATTTTTAGTAACCTGGAGTTGCTTATAATGATAATAGCCAATTAGGATTATCTCTTTTATAAAACAAAATGAAGGAATTTGGGTAACAGAGCTTTCTTCACAAATTCTGCCCAGTGGCTATAAGAGGCAGCACCGTGTTATTGCTTTGCTCGAAAATGAAGATAGAAATGTATGCCCTGTTGTCCCTCACTGTTTGGCATATTGGAACTTGTTTATTAAATTACCCTTTACAGAGTTTCACCATGTTCTCTCTCTCTGAAAATGAAAGCTAATTCAGCTTTCTTATCTTTTTGATAGAAAAAAATGATATCTATAATTGGAGTTTACTATGCAATCATACATTCAAGTGATGTATTTATTTTAATAAACCAAGAAGGTATTTAGGTGTCAATTTTAAACAATTATCTTTTTTGTTTTACTTGACCCAGTTAATGATTTGCAAACAGATATGATTCAACAAAGCATTAGTTAAAATGTTTAGTGAAATCTTAAAGCAACTGCTTTTAATATTCCTGAACAATAGGAGGTTCCAGGTTCAGCCTACTGTGAGGTGTGTGGGGCTTGTTTGCAATCAGCTCTGACATTTTCAGAAATTTCCACTACAAAGGAGTTCTATTTTGAAAACACTTATTAGAGAGCAGTTGAATGTGTGTGCTTCATTGAGCACTACTTCTTTTTGCTGTTGTTTGTGTAGTTTTTGATTGTTAGCCAAGATTAAGAAATGCTTGAGATCCATCAGGCTTCATCATTTGATTGCTCTAGAAGATACATACATATATATATGTATACTTTTTAATATTGTATATTCCAAATTAAGATTGTTAACATCTTATTAATATGCAAATCCTTGTTATGACAATGCTTTTCCTCTACTATATGAACTACTTTTCAGCTGAAAATTAATAAAGGCTCTCAGTTGGTCCTAAAGTTTTCATCGGTATGAACAGATGTTACTATTGTTTGGCTGGAGCATTTACTTTGAAACATACCATCTGAGTTTGAAAATAAACTAAGCCCTAGTTTAGTACAATAGTATCAGGAAAATGTTTTTGTTTCGTTTTGAGTTCAGTGGTAGACCAACGGTAGTTATCTGATCATTTTTAGGATGTGATTTTCAGAAAGAAGTCATGCTTGATTTTTTTTTCCTTTCTATGTCCAGTCAACAATAACAATAGCAAAACCTGTGTTAAATGGGGGTCAAATGACAGTGCATCTATAACACCACTCTTTAAAACTAAGTAGTATGCTAAAATTTTAACCATTTTATCTGTTTTATAAAAAATTGAATCACTGTTCAAACTAATTACAAGTTCTTTTCAGCATCATAATACACTTGTAGGTAGATAGTGTTATTATCCCCATTTTATAGATGAAGGTAAGGTACAAGAAGATAAATAGCCTTGCAAAGGTCACGCTGTATATTATAACCCAGGCAATCTGCCTCCATATTTTGTGCTTATACCTGCCTTACTATGCACTGTTAAAAATCCCAGATGTTTTCATTATTTCCCTCTGAATGTTAGCCCCTAGATTTTTATGAGTAAGTCCTTCCCTTGATGGTAAGAAAGTATACTTTCCAACAGTAGTCTTGTTAGTCTCTGACCAAAAATGTAGTCAAAGTTTCTGAGGGACACACATCCAAAAGGAAAGGAGGAGAAAGAAAGAGGCCAACAGGTTAGCTAAGTCTCACCAGTCCTGAAATGGGATGAAAAGATCATAATAGCCCACTTATTTTATTTAACCTTAAGGTTAAATTTTTCAATGGAAAACAATCGTTTAAAGATCTTAACATATGGAGTAAACACTGATTGCAATAGTCTAGTTTATCTTATGTATAGTAGAATAAATTATTTGAATACATCATGCATAAAGTTGCATATCATTATAAATGCAACACAAATGGAATTCTAAAGGAGAAAATATAGAAGAATCTGCCACTGAAGAAAATATACTTGCTTAAAGATAATTTTATTGTTCCATAATCAGCTATCAATAAAATACTAAATGAGTAAGACTTCATTAAATGTTTAAGGTAATTCCATACACAGACCAAGACCTCTGGGAGGTTAAAGAACCAGTGATTTCCAGGGTATAGAATACCATATGAATCTTAAAGGCAAAGTAGCTGCTTTTGTAACACCAAAAATAGTAAAGCCTTTAAATGGATAAACAGATAGATAAATAGATAAAGGATGATATGTCCTCCTCATTTGGATAGTTTATAATCTAAGGCTGCTGATTATGACAGAAAATTAATGTAAAAGTATAAATACATGCAGAGAAAATACATATGTAATTGTTTAAAATCTCAGACTACATGCAGTTATTTCAAATTCTGAGTGGTGAGACCTGGCTTATAAATGTTGCCATCACTGCCAGTTGATGTTTGGCAAAGTCATGCTTAACCCTGCTAAAGCTTCCATAGGAAATCAGTATTTTGCAATTTGTTCATCTTAGGCAGGTAGCTATAGCAAAACTCAAGCCTGAATTATTTGCTCCTTGATCTCATTGAAGAAGGGGGAAGAAAAATTAAATGCAAAATAAAATAAACATTCAAATTATTGGAAACAATTTTATACACATTATGATCATTACTATGTAGAATTATGCCTTGCCCTTGAGAGATTTGCATCTTGCATTGAGCAAACTGCCAATTTATAAGACTGCTCCTTGAGCTGACATAGATGTACGACAGGCACTTTGTCCTTTAGGCCTAGAAGGAACCATGGAACTGCTCTGTCAGTATCATTCATGCAGTTGACAAATAATGTCAAACCTGTTTAGTGGAGCAAGTAAACAGAGTAAAGAGGATTTTGTGATAGAAAGAAATAGTAAATGGATGCACAGATAAGGCTTGAAATGGCAGTGAGACATGCAATATAAGCTATCTTGCTCTATTTTGTATATTATTTAGTAGTTATCAAATGTACTTGAAACAAACGTTTCATCTCTAGGAGACAGAAAATATGGGGTTGTTTTAATTATATCATCTCTACCAGACCATATGACCTGCCTCTTGAGAAACCTATATGCAGGTCAGGACGCAACAGTTAGAACTGGACATGGAACAACAGACTGGTTCCAAATAGGAGAAGGAATACATCAAGGCGGTATATTGTCACCCTGCTTATCTAACTTCTATGCAGAGTACATCATGAGCAACGCTGAACTGGAAGAAGCACAAGCTGGAATCAAGATTGCCAGGAGAAATATCAATAACCTCAGATATGCAGACACCATCCTTATGGCAGAAAGTGAAGAGGAACTAAAAAGCCTCTTGATGAAAGTGAAAGAGGAGAATGAAAAAGTTGTCTTAAAGTTCAACATTTAGAAAATGAAGATCATGGCATCCAGTCCCATCACTTCATGGGAAATAGATGGAGAAACAGTGGAAACAGTGTCAGACTTTATTCTTGGGGCTCCAAAATCACTGCAGATGGTGATTGCAGCCATGACATTAAAAGATGCTTACTCCTTGGAAGAAAAGTTATGACCAACCTAGATAGCATATTGAAAAGCAGAGACATTACTTTGCCGACTAAGGTCCGTCTAGTCAAGGCTATGGTTTTTCCTGTGGTCATGTATGGATGTGAGAGTTGGACTGTGAAGAAAGCTGAGCACTGAAGAATTGATGCTTTTGAACTGTGGTGTTGGAGAAGACTCCTGAGAGTCCCTTGGACTGCAAGGAGATCCAACCAGTCCCTTCTGAAGGAGATCAGCCCTGGGATTACTTTGGAAGGAATGATGCTAAAGCTGAAACTCCAGTACTTTGGCCACCTCATGCGAAGAGTTGACTCATTGGAAAAGACTCTGATGCTGGGAGGGATTGGGGGCAGGAGGAGAAGGGGACGACCGAGGATGAGATGGCTGGATGGCATCAATGACTTGATGGACGTAAGTCTGAGTGAACTCCGGGAGATGGTGATGGAAAGGGAGGTCTGGTGTGCTACGAATCTTGGGGTTGCAGAATCAGACACGACTGAATGTTGAGTTTTAAGCCAACTTTTTTCACTCTCCTCTTTCACTTTCATCAAGAGGCTTTTTAGTTCCTCTTCACTTTCTGCCATAAGGGTGGTGTCATCTGTATATCTGAGGTGATTGATATTTCTCCTGGTAATCTTGATTCCAGCTTGTGCTTCTTCCAGCCCATTGTTTCTCATGATGTTCTCTGCATAGAAGTTAAATAAGCAGGGTGACAATATACTGCCTTGAGGTATTCCTTTTCCTATTTGGAACCAGTCTGTTTTTCCGTGTCAGGTAAGATGAACTCAAAAGTGGAAAAACATTGACAGTGGATTAACAGTGGTGGCCATGAAGACTTGCAAGAAAGGTAGGATAGAGGGAAAGAAAAGGTATATGTCCTTTTTGGAAGAGGCATCTAAGCTCAGGGGAGTCAGGTTACTAATGTAAAAAGCACATGCTTAGTAAATGAATGAACACCACTTCAAATCATCTCACCACACATACACGTACATGTTTGTTGTGCACACGCGCGCACACACACACACACACACACACCCCTAATTTGTGCCTGACATCATCCATAGCGTTGAGGATACTATGGTAGTAAGAAGAGAGATAGACTTAATCCTTTCATTTATTTTCTAATGTATAATAGCAGATATAAACATAGTAACAAAATTTTTGATATTAGTAAATGTTGTAATGAAATGAGATAATGGGGAATTTCTTTCCAAGAAGCTTATTTATTTTTTACCTGGGCTTCCCTGGTGGCTCAGACAGTAGAAAAATCTGCCTGCAATTCAGGAGACCCAGGTTCAATCCCTGGATCAGAAAGATCCCCTGGAGAAAGGATTGGCAACCCACTCTAGCAGACAGAGGAGCCCGGCAGGGTACAATCATGAGGTCACAAAGAGTTGTACCTAATATGTATCACAATATCCTATAATGTTCCTCTTTGCTATTAAGAACATTTTCCAAAACCATTTGTTGTTGTTCAGTTGGTAGGTTGTGTCCAGCTCTTTGCGACCTCATGGACTGCAGCACACCAGGTTCCTCTGTCCTCCACAGGCTCCTGGAGTTTGCTCAAATTAATGTCTATTGAGTCAGTGATACTATCTAACCATCTCATTCTCTGCCGCCCCCTTCTTTTGCTTTTTATCTTTCCCAGCATCAGGGCCTTTTCCAATGAGTCAGCTCCTTCGTATCAGGTGGCCAAAGTATTGGAGCTTCAGCATCAGTCCTTCCAATGAATATTCAGGGTTGATTTCCTTTAGGATTGACCAATTTGATCTCCTTGTGTGAGTGCTAACTCGCTTCAGTCATGTCCGACTCTTTGCAGTCCTATGGACTGTAGCCTGCCAGTCCCCTCTGTCCTTGGGATTCTCCAGGCAAGAATACTGGAGTGGGTTGCCATTCCTTTCTCCAGGAGATCTCCCCAACCCAGGAATTGAACTTGTGTCTCTTATGTCTCCTGCATCAGCAGCTGGGTTCTTGACCACTAGTGCCACCTGACCTCCTTACAGCCCTATAATTTATTGCCCTGTAGTCAGATTTCCTAGACTTCTACACATATTTTGTGTGTAACCTTGAGCCTGTCTGAGCCTCAGCTTCCTCACTGGCAAAATAGCGTTATCAGCATTACTTACCAACATCTTGTAATTATGAGGAATAAATCATTAAATCTATGTAACACAGAAAATAATGTCTGCTACTAAAAAACTCAGATATGCACTATTTTTATTCTTTTCACTATGTTTGCATATGATTATTATTAACCACAGTTTAAAATACTGTTAAGCCATAATAAGCTTTTGTGTTCGTGGACTCTTGGTCCAATGTCAGAAACACAAGATAAATTAGAGTTTCAGTACCTCTAAGAATATCTCAAGTGAACCTATTCATTGCAACTCAAGGTTCTCTGAATTTGATATGCTTGAACTCTCATGGATAACACTTTTATACATCTTACTCTTATTTGCTTTCCAGTAAACACTTATTGATACATTATGCCCTTTATATTCTATTACTTATGTTCACTAGTTTTAATTGAACCACTAATACTTCACATCTCTATATTCCTACATTACAATATGTCCAGCCAAAATATTTAACCAGTTAATTTCCTAACCTGAAAGCTACTCTGACATGTTACTTTCAAATTGACTCATGAATCTTCACATTGGATGCTATCCTATCTACTTTCTTAATTAATTAATTACACATCTACTTACTCAGTTATCTAAGCCAGACAAGTGCTTTCCGTGCACACCTCATAGACTTCTCTGTTCTCCCAGTTATCTTCCTCTCTCCATCACCATTGCCATTATGCTTCTTAAGATATATGTTAGCCTTCATTTTGTCTTTTCAGGTTATTACTTTAGTTCTAAATTTACTGGTGTCACATATAGAATATGATAAAATTTTGCAAACCATTTATATAATGGGAAACAAAACATTAGGAGAAAATAGTGTTATGAAAATGGAAGTACATAACCTATGTCTGGATCCTTCTTGGGTGACCAAGAATGAGTACAATAATATTCTAAGTAACTGTGTACTGACTGTAAAGGGGAAAATTAAGCAGCAGATCCTTCCTCTGTAATAAAGTTGAACTATGCAGACATAAGTTATGAAACAGAAATTAAGACAAGAAAAATGTCAAGTGGGGGCCTGATGAGCTCTACCATCCCTTAATCTCTGTAAGATTCCATGCTATATTTGATACAGGCAATTGACATTTGCTCAATTTTGTGTAAATGCAATAAAAATGCACCCTCATACGTCTCCTCAACCCATATACTACCACTTATCTTCATGTACCTTCTGTCATGGATCCTGAAGCTACCATTACAAATGTAACTGATAAATTACAAAAAAAAAAGTCAGGATACAATGAAGATAAATATAATAGAATTTTGAATAGCCCTGTTAACTTGATGTTACGTGTCTTCTCTGAGCCAAATTTTCTAATACTGGAAACAAATTTCAGAGTGTTGAAATTTAAGGGTCTAAGTCAATTAACACATTTTATTTAAATAGAGTAAAATCATGGTTTTACTGGGCTTCCCTGATAGTTCAGTTGGGTCTAGATTTCCAGAGTAGATAAAATTTTATGGCTAAAATATTAGAAAATATTAGTGTACTGTTCACTTTTGCACTAAAACCTCTTTCTACTCCTAGTGATTCTGGTATTTCAGTAAGGTCACAGAAAAATACTGACCTCAAATATAAAATTATATCTGTGTCACGTTTTGACGAATTGCTTTAGTCTCTGGAGAACTGTCTGCTTGTTTTATTTAGAGTTTTTGAACTTCTGCTGGAAAAAATGCATTTAAATTTTCCTATTTTCCACAACTCAGGTTATTTGAAGTAAAGTTTAATTTCATATTCAGATCTTTATATTGATAGGTTTCCCTTATTTCCTGCTATCTTGTAGTTCTATTTATTTTCTATCCTTTTGGTTTCCATTGTATTTTTAATTTATTTCAATTAATAGGTATTAAAAAAAGTCCCTCAGTCATGTCTGACTCTTTGCAACACCATGGACTCCTCCTGCCAGGCTCCTCTGTCCATGGAATTCTCCAGGCCAGAATACTAGAGTGAGTAGCCATTGTCTTCTCCAGGGGATCTTCTCAACACAGGGATCAAACCCAGGTCTCCTGCATTGCAGATGGATTCTTTACCATCTGAGGCACCAGGGAAGCCCATATTAATAGGTATACAAAACTGGTTTTAGATTTAAAGCTACACGTATAATGTTTCTATTTCTTTTTTAATCTCGAGATGAAATTTATGTAAACGAGTTATGTATGAGCTCTCATGAACCAAAGATCTTTAGTTTTGTGCTGTATCTTTAAGGCCTGCTGCAGTGGGTCTGAAATCTTGATATTCTGGCAGTTGATTGAATTCAGATAGTAAGGAAATATGACCAACATGCAATTTCAAGTCCCTGACATACTTTCATGAAAGACAAGTTGAAAGCTGTGTTATTGCAGATTTGAAATAGAAAACTAATATACCAAAGATATTCTTAATGGTTTTTGTAAACAAATTATTCCTTTTTTATCTGAAACATATGTGTTTAAATTATTACCCAAAAATCTATATACAATACATAGCACTGTCAAGCTAACACATGACTGTTTATAAAAACAGTAGTTTTGGCAAAATTTTGTGCAGTGGAGATTTAACAGGCTTTCTATTGCATTGGACTATGTCATGAATAGCCTTAGTGTTTATTACAAGTTTCAGAAAGCATTTTTTGGATTTTATGCCTTTAACAAGGAATTTAGACATTGGTAAGCAATATTTGTGATTCAATATTTAAAGAAAAATAACTACTGCTTCTTTTTTTCAAGTTTCCCTACCACGGCTTGGGAGAAACTTAAATTTCTATGAGAGTCATTATAATATGGTCACCACAGGCAGATATGTACCTGTGTAGATCAGATTCATTAAAAAAAAAATCCAACTACATCAAAATGCATAAGTAGATTGAAAGAGTTATGAGGCTGAAATATGACTGTGTTTGTCAAATGTATATTAAGAACTGCAAAGGATCAATATGCAGGCTGAAAATTTAACATGAACTATTTCACTGACAAAGGCAGAAAATACAACTATCCTGGGTCAGAGGCAGAGGATTTAATTACAGTAGTGGCAATAGCCATGAAATTAGCATTTGCACTGGTCCTGTGTGTCCCTGGTCTACATAGGGCAATGTGGAAAACTCATATAGCTACTCTACACACCATAGGTTTGCATCATGGCTGAGGAACCTACACTTAAGGGCCCTAGTCTTTTATAATAGGCTGTAAGAAGGCATGCCATTGGCCCCAGAGAATGAATTTATCTTTGTTACATCAATAATAAACCAATATGCCCTTTGTTACCTTTATCTTCCAAGACTGTTTGCTAAATAAACATCCTTGCAAAGATAGTTTGAAGCAAAAGGACAGTGGGCATCTTGCTCATAAGACATGCAAAAATTCAAGCAAACCCCTGGAGAATTGTCTCTGACAAT
Source organism: Redunca redunca (assembly GCA_006410935.1). Taxonomy (NCBI): domain Eukaryota; kingdom Metazoa; phylum Chordata; class Mammalia; order Artiodactyla; family Bovidae; genus Redunca; species Redunca redunca. Next base: position 339,063 of record SJYQ01000181.1, on the reverse strand, counting down.
GTGAAATTCAATTTCAACTTTTTCATTCCTATCCAAGGAAAACTGATTCCCTTTGATTGAATTTAAAGTAAGAATAGATATGCATTTGAACTGTACATGAAGTAAATGTATGCTAATATTGGTTGAATCAATCTTGTATACTTTTGTTCCTTATAAGATTGTGTTACGTAAAAAAAATGTTCTCCTGCTTTAAAAGCATGTTAACATAACTGGTTTAGAACACAAGGAGGAGCTACTTAGATCAATTTATCCCACATTATGACTGCAGATTTTATTCTTAATTGCCACGTCTCTTATTAATTATTTCATGAATATACCAGGGTTTGCACAAAAATTAAACATTCTGATATTCCCAGACTGAATCTGTTCTGCTGATTCAGCTTATGTTACTGTCCTTATAGAGAAAGGAAATATGACATGGACTAGAGGATATAAACTGTACATATTAAGTGGAATTGTAAGACTTCTATTTTTCATGTAAATCCTAGTTTCTTCTTCAGCCAAGTTTGAACTTTTGGTAAAGCTGGGTTTCATATATTTACTGTTGCCTTGCACTTTCAAGTATTAATTTCTGAGTTTATAAAAAAAAGCATGTGTATCATTAAATTGTATGATTTCATTTTATGGCTAAGTTTTCATTTTTATAAGGCTTGAAGCCAGTATGAAGACTTTTTAAAAGCTAGTATGCCTTCTTTGACTGCTTTGAAAGTTTTCAGAGAAGTATTCTAACATCTGGAAACAACTAGAGTTATCTCTGGGAGAACAAAATATACATTTTGCCTCTTTTCTTTTATTTGCATTGTATATAAGCTTTGCCCTAAATATAGTTAATTTTGTTTGAAATAACTATCTGGGAAGTTTTTTTTTTTTTTTAAGGATATTGCACATTTCTGAGTTACTCACCCCAGGAAAACTGAGGAATTTAATATGAACAACTGGGAACAAACATAATAATGCAATACATTTCATCTAATGTGATATTAGCTTGCATCCAAATAACCAGGTTCAAATAACCAAATAACCTGGGTCTCACCCCCAAATTTCCAATTCAGTGATGCCAGATAATTTCCATTACCTGGAGATGCTCACTGCTGATCCAGGGACCATACTTTGGGAATCCCTGCTCAAACAAACAAAAAAAAAAATGGTGTTCGAGTGATGGAAATGAAGTTGATAAAGATGAGGGCAGTAAGAAATGCATAATACTTGTTGTCCTGATGCTTGGACATCTGCTAAATTCTTTATATATATAAGGGCTTCTCTAGAGGCTCAAATGGTAAAGAATCCACCTGCAATGCAAGAGACCTGGGTTTGATCCCTGCATTGAGAAGATACCCTGGAGAAGGGAACAACTACCCACTCCAGTATTCTGGCCTGGAGAATTCCATGGACTCTGTGGTCCATGGGGTCTCAAAGAGCTGCACACGACTGAGCAACTTTCACTTTACATATGTAAACTCATTATGTCTTATGATTATTTTTCCTTAGAAAACTGAAGCTTAAGGAAGTTAAATAAATGGCCCAAGATCACAACATTGAAAAGTGTAGTCTTATGCGAAAGCCTATCTGACTTCATCTCCTTCACAGAGAGTAGAAAAGGTACTCACAGAAGAGAAATAAATTGTCACAACAGGAGGAGAAATAACTACCGTCTGTGAAGGCCCATGGCTCTAAAAAGTAGATGTGAGAGAGGCATCATCACTCAGAAGAGCCAGGTACAACCTGTGGCTTCTGATAAGAGCTGGAGAGAAATTTCCTGTGTGGGAATTAGCACTTGGAATTTCACTCCTTTAATGAGGCAGAGACCACTCAAGGTCAAGGTCAAGAGACACTCACAAGCAACCTGCAATTGACAAGGGGAAAGATAAAGACCAAATCAGGTCAAACCAGGGTTTTTTCATAGTTTTCATATTTATAAATAAATGGCTTCTGTTACTTAGAGTAAATAACAATATTTCTTCATCAAAATCCTGGAGACTGAAATGACATACTCTCTGTGCTTCATGCCCAATAAAAGTCTGAAATGATGTATTTGCCAGAGTACCCATAAAAGGCACCATTAATCATCTGGTGGCAGTGACAAGGGCAAAGACAGAATATCAGGGGAAAGTGGGAACTTGGTGGATAAGTCTTAAAACCTGAACCATAAGGCCAAAACAAAAATGTCAGAGCCTCTCCTACCTTTACTTTTCTTGTTTCTCTTACAGTTATTGTAATAGCTGTTTCCCCTTCCAAGAATGCTCATTTTTCTGATTTCCACATGACTGGCTCCTTCCTGTTATTCAAATCTCAAATATTGCAACCTCAGGGGGATGCATTCCCAAGCATCCACATCCATATAGCTTATGCACACATGTCTCAGTGTATATTTTAGTCATTTGTTTGTGAATTAGCTTTCTCTCCAACCACTATAATGAAGCTTTGTTTAAAAGGGCATTTCTGCCTTTTTTTTTTTTTTACTGCTATACTTTTAACATATAAACTGTGTCCAGCACACATTAAGTTTTTCATAATTGCTAATTCTTTGAATAAAAGAATGAAGGGAAAGAGGAAAGAGAGGAATAAGGAAAGTACAGAAATTGCAGTACTTGAACCCTCAATGGATTAATCACAGAATTTTCATGCCTGAAATCTGTGCTGAATTCCTAAGCTAGCAGCTCTCCACACTTTTCTCTTTATGGTCTTCTGTCTGCAGTGATGAGCTAATGTAATGTAGTTATGTGATTATAGTCTCTTTGATTTTTGCCTCCACTCCTTTTCCCTTAACACTCAAGATAGACAAAGGGGTATACAAATGCATAATAAAGTTGAAAACTGCAAACAAATTCCCAGTTTGAAAATATGATCAATTTTTAATTAGATTGAATCACTTGAAAAATAATTCACTTAGCTCCAGAAGTATTATGAATTATGTAGGAGACACAAGACAAAATATTTTAATTCTACTTTTCCCCTTTGTCAGGAAAACTCCTTAAAAGACCAACTGCATGTTTATATTCTTGTAATCAATTGCAAACTAATTTTATTCATGAAGTCGTATTTAAACTAATATTGAAAAAAATTAACTCAGTTTGGTAATATATTTGGATTTCCAATTGTTATGGAATTTAAATCAAGGGATTTAGAAATAAAGAGGGCAATTCAATTCTGATAAAAATTGAGTCAAAGATGAAAACAGCATCCTATAAGCGCTAGTGTAAGCCCAGTCTTTGCATGTGCTGGGGAGGAAAGCTTTTCCTTCTTCTCTTCTAGACTCTTTGACTGGCCTAATAATTAAATTGACATAAGACAGATTGATCAGATAAAAAAGAATTTAATTTCATACATATAGGAGCCCCATAAAAACATGAGACACAAGGGCAAGTCAGGCAGTTGAGGCTTATACATCATCCTGAACTGAATGGAATAGGGTAGTGATCTTCAAAGAGATAGAGGATAATTGACAGGATAATAATAACATATATTTGGTAATTAGATGTTTGCCCTGCCATACAGGTAGGTCCTTCAGATAAAGGTTATCTCTGGTGGTATCTCTGTCTCTCTGAATCAGGTTAAAGAAAGGTAAGTTTTTCTTCTGCTGGATCTTGATTGCTTCAGCTCAAAATAAGCCAATGTGGCATGTTTTGGAGTCCCATATTATGCTCCCTTTTGCATGTGTGGTACTTGAAGATGCTCTGAAGAGTGAAAAATTTGTGTGTGTGATCTTCTTAAAACAGAATTTATGTTAAAACTATATGGATTCTTGTGCATAAAGAGTTGTAATGAATCCCAAGATTATTTCTGGATTATTGAGTGTGTGTGTGTGAGAGAGAGAGAGAGAAAACTGCCAAGAAAAGAGCCATTACACATACCTAAGAAATCACATCTTTTAAGAAATGATTGTAGATTTATAAATATTATGCTTTAGACTTATTCTATAAATAGAATGTGTTTTGTAAAACTTGCTTAGCTACTTTGACTTTTCATTGATAAGGAGTAAGGATAATACAGAATGTTTCATTTGTGGCTTTTAACTCATTTAGTTACACTGTTAAAATATTTATTGACTGTCTACCATATGCTACTCACTATTCTGGATTTTGGGAATGCCTCAAAGCATTTAGTGTTCTAACTCTGTAATTTTCTAAACAAAAAGAAGATTCTTTTTAGTTCTTGGATTCTGGTCCTTGAATGTGGAATGACTGAACATATAATGAGATTGAATAGAATTGTATTCTGTAAAGCAGCGGTCCCCAACCTTTTTGGCACCAGGCACTGGTTTCATGGAAGACAATTTTTCCGTGGACAGGGTTGGGGGAAATGGTTTGGGCATGTTTCTCGTAAGGAACACATAACCTAAGTCCCTCACATGCACAGTTCACAGTAGGATCTGAGCTTCTATGAGAATCTAATGCTGCCCCTAATCTGACAGGAGGTGTAGCTCAGGTGGTAATGTGAGTGATCGGGAGCTGCTATAAATACAGATGAAGCTTCATCTGCTTGCTGCCTGATCGTTTCCAGCTTTGCAGCCCAGTTCTTAACAGGTACTGTTCCATGGCCCTGGCATTGGGGACCCTGCTGTAAGGGTCTATGCCATATTTCTTGAGTTTGCTGCTGCTGCTGCTAAGTCGCTTCAGTCGTGTCCGACTCTGTGCGACCCCATAGACGGCAGCCCACCAGGCTCCCCTGTCCCTGGGATTCTCCAGGCAAGAACACTGGAGTGGGTTGCCATTTTCTTCTCCAATGCATGAAGGTGAAAAGAGAAAGTGAAGTCACTCAGCTGTGTCTGACTCTTAGCGACCCCATGGACTGCAGCCTACCAGGCTCCTCCGTCCATGGGATTTTCCAGGCAAGAGTACTGGAGTGAGGTGCCATTGCCTTCTCCAGTTTAGCATCTTATTAAAATGAAATTTGATGACTTTCAAAAATGCAAAAGAATCAAGTAGATTTTTTAAAATATAATTTTGAAAGCAACCTTAAAGAATAGAGTTGTTCTAGAGTTATTAGAAAAGTGACTACAGGTTTGCACAGTTATGGTGAGACCTATTGGTATTAGTATGACAGGAAATGAAGTTTATAGGCTTCATATGGAGAAGTATTGCTAATAACATACTTTTTATTTGCAGGAAAAAGATATAATCTACAAATGAGCTATAGATGTAATGTATTTCATTCTAGAAAAAATAGCTAATGGATGGTTATATAAAGTGTAAAAGAAAGCCTTGCTCTTATACAGGGAATATATATATCCTGAAAGATTACCACCTGTGGAGTAATTTATGCTCATCAAATATTTTCTCTTCTACTTACATGATACTTGAAACTTCTATGAGAAAAATTTGTACCCAGATCAAATATAATCTCAGAGCAATCCTTTTAATGTCAGAGTTTTGGAAAAGAAAATGTAATTTCTTTTGCAATTTAATGCTCATGGAAAAACAGAAACAGTGAAACTAGAAGTGCAAGACACAATGCTGATCACTTCTTGAGGTGCTCCTGCTAGGACTTGCTAAGACGTGTGGGGAGAGAAGAGAGGACATTAAGAGTGCCAGCTTCGTGCTGGGAGCCATCAGCTCACTGCTCCAGGCTCTGCACCCACAGTGGAGCAGAAATGGGGGTGGGTTGGATGCAAAGGAGGAAAGAAAAAAGGCAGATTTGCTGTCTTCTCTATACGATCCTATTTCCATTCTACTCTAGTGCTCTTTTATAAAGACATTAAATAAGTGTCTTAACACTTCACTCTTTGTATTCTTTGCAGTCTGAAAAAAATGCAAGGCTGTTTTTATTTGCATATGAAAAATTATTTTAAAAAGCTTTAAGTGTTTATCATTTTATACTTTTAAATTTTAAGTATAGCTTCCAAAAGACAAAGTCCTGGGAGCTGGGTTTCTCTAAAGAGTGATTTTATGAGTTTGCTCCACTACCAAATGCATTTCTAGTACTTATAAAATGTAGCATGGTAAGTGCTCAGCACATATGTTATCTGAATGAATAGTAATTATCTTTTGTTTGTGACAAATAGTATGGAAGGATGGAAGCCATTTATGCAGAATATTGTGCAGAGTACAAAATGAGGAATGTAGTTGCTCAGGGCCTAGATACATAACTCATACTCATACATACCATTTAAAAAATTTTTTTGTGGGAGTATAGTTGATTTACAATGTTGTGTTAGTTTCACATAAACAGCAAAGTGAATCTGTTATACATATCCATATAGCCACTCTTTCTAGATTCTTTTTCCTTGTAGGATGCTACAGAGGATTGAGTAGAGTTCCTTGTGCTATACAGTAGATCCTTAATGGTTATCTATTTTATGTACAGTAGTGTATATATATCAGTCTCAATCTTTCAATTTATCCTTCTCCCTCCTTACCCCCAATAACCATAAGTTTATTTTCTGTATCTGTAACTTTATTTCTGTTTTGTGGATAAGTTCAATTTTACCTTTTTTTAAACAAGATTCCACATATAAGTGATATCATATGATACTTGTCTTTCTGTGTTCCACTTCACTCAATATGACACTCTCTAGGTCCATCCATGTTGCTGCAAATGGCTTATTTCATTCTTTGTTATAGCTGAGTAATATTCCATTGTGTAATATACCACATCTTTATCCATCCTCTGTTGATGGACATTTAGCTTGGCTCCATGCCCTGGATATTGTAAATAGTGCTGCAATGAACAAGTGTACAAGTATCATTTTGAATTAGGGTTTTCTCTGGATATATGCCCAGGAGTGGATTGCTGGCTTATATGGTAACTATCTTTTTAGTTTTTTAAGAAATCTCCGTACTGTTCTCCATAGTGGCTGAACCAGTTTCCATTCCTTCCAACAGTGTGAGAGTTCCCTTTTCTCCACACATTCATCAACATTTATTGTTTGTAGATTTTTTGATAACGGCCATTTTGATTAGGGTGAGGTGATATCTCATTGTACTTTAGATCTTCATTTCTCTGATAATTAGAGGATCGAGCCTCTTTTCATGTGATTTTTAATCATTCATATGCCTTCTTTGAAAAAATGTCTATTTACATCTTCCACCTATTTTTCTGATTTTTTTTTTTTATATTGAGCTGCATGAGCTGTTTGTATATTTTGGAGATTATTCCCAAATTGGTAGCTTCATTTTCAGATTGGTTGGTTGCTTCATTTGTAAATTACATACCATGGTTTTAATCCCAGCTCTGATACTTATTAATCATGTGCCTCTAATAAATGAATTAACATCTCTAAGTTTTCTCTGTTGCAAAATAGAAATAACACTGCTTACCAGCTACACAAATTGCACACATAATAATGTCAATCACACATTAAGACCTCAATGTATGTCTTATATATCAGTATCATTTTTTCAGTGATATAACATACATATAAAGAAAAGAAAAAAAATGAAATGAAAGTGGAAGAGACCTTGTAGGAAAGAAAAATTTCAAAATGCTTTACATAGAATAATCAACTTACAAATGTCATTCTTTATATATTTTATGAATGTAAAGTCTACATGTCTATTATAGCATATTAATATATTTAAAGATTTACTATATTATTGAAGTATGACTTTAAGTGAAGATTATTTTAAATGCAACAAGACGCATTCCTGTGTGTTTAGTGACCTAATGTGAGCCTCAATGGGCTAGTTTCATCTGTCAATATTGTAGTTATAAATAAACTTACATATGATGGCTTAAATGTAAGCTCCACAAATGCAGCGGGTTTTGTCTTCTAGGGTGCATCCTAAACAAATCTTGTATAATAAAGATTTGTTGACTGAAGCAATAAATGTGGTAGCATTTTATATATATTTAGGTCTTTTGAAATAATTTTGACACTGCTGGTATAAATCAACCTCATGCAATCCTATGATAACAGAATATTCTGTTCCTATATCATTAGCTTGGACGAATGACACCATCAATTTAAATCTTAGTAAGAAGTAGAGGAAGCAGTTGTTCTTTTCAGTGTTTCGTTGCCTTGGCTGCCAATTCTGTACAGACCTGAGGAAATGCAGCTGTTAGCTTGCGGCTCCTCACCCCATACCCTGTAAGAGGGTCTTGTGCACACAGAGGAATATATACACGTACTTATGCGAAGCTTTTGGATCAACAATTCAAAATCTTCATTTCCTTCCTTGGATCCATAATAGCCGAAAGAAAACCTAGGATACCAAGGAATCTGATGATTGTCTTATAAGTAACAATCTAAATGTTTAACTCAGAGAAGAGCTTTTATAGATGTAATAATATTTGTTATATATTGATAACCTGCTAAGAGAAATGTCAGTTAGATAATTTTTGCACTGTTACAAAGCAAGGATTATGGATAAGAATTCCCTATGTAATTTTCAACTTAGTTTCAGAAAAATAATTTTAAGAGCATAAATTCACCAAAATTGAGTAACCTACCTGGTTAGTTAATGTGCTAGTTAATTCTCTGTGTGGAAGCTTTTAGGGAGAGACTGTTACACATATTCAAATATTATGGAGTGTTTTGAGTGGAGAATTGAAAATGATGACATCGGGTTACATTTTTTAAAAAGGGTTGTATCTTGCTATAGTATGAAAAAAAAAATAACCTATATATACCTATTACTTATTAGTGGAGCTACTCTCCAGGTGGATCAGTGGTAAAAGAACCTGCCTGCTAATGCAAGAGTTGGAGGAGATGCCAGTTCAGTCCCTGGGTTGGAAGATCCCCTGGAGGAACCTGCAACCCATTCCAGTATTCTTGCCTAGAGAATCCCATGGACAGAGAAACCTAGAGGGCTACAGTCAATAGGGTTGCAAAGAGTCAGACATGCCTGAGCACGCATAGAACAACCACCTATTATTTATTAATGAAGTTGTGAACATTTTCACACCATACTTAAATACACAAAACATGATAATTATATAATTGATATATCTCTTTAACTAGGACATATCATAAAAAGTAGGAGTAGGGAAAAGATAGGGAGTGATTCTCTCTAAATTTGCTATTATAAGTGCTTCTGGTTGATGTAGCCTCTTTCCTTATAAATACTCACCACCCCCACCCCTCACCCTTCTGAAGGACACCACATATAAGCATGGACTTACTCATTTTACTTGACAGGTGGGAAAATCTAAGGAACCAGATGTCTGGCTGTTCTACCCTTAGAGACCAGAGAGATGCAGCTGGTTCCATCTGGCTATTTCTTGGTGTTTGTCCATGCCTCTGAAGTTTGTGCTAATCTGCCCTTATCTGGGAAATTCCTGTAAACGGCGGTATCTTTGTCTCGGAACTCTGGCTCTCTCAGAAGCTTTGTGTCTTGTTACAAGATTTATAGAAACTGTCAAATCCCTGAATGTTACCCATGAATTATGGCCAGAAGCATTGCCTCAGGCTCATCTTCATTTCTGCCCTCTGAGCTACCATCACTGTACTTGAAGTCTACGAGGTGGACATAGAGCTTAATATAGAGGCTTGACTCTGAGGTCTGGTATGCCTGCAAAGAGTACCTCAAGAATCTCAGATCCAACATACTAATACGAGTGTTTCTCTTGGCTTTCCCATCCTTTCCTACTTTCACAGCCTCAGGATTCCACCTCAAGAGGAGAAATAAGAAGACATGTAACTTTGATATCACCTCCTACAATGATCTGAGTCTTCTCACCAACAACCAAGGCAGAAACGAGGCATTGCCTTCTTGGTTTTGAATCCTGTGATCAAGTCAGCCAGGTCTTGATCTTAATAAGGTTAACAAAGATTATAGTAAAACAATATCCCCCAAGTATTATAGTTATGATACCCATAAACTATGGTGAGAACAAAAGATTGGAACAGGTGTGGCATAAACACATTTAATTTCATAATCTGAATCCTATGATATATATCACTGTTAAAAAAAAAACCTCACTTCTATATTTTAAATGTGAAAGCTACAATGCCAAGGGACGATATTAGTTCTGTAGAAATAATAGTTTTCATCTCAAGATGACATTTCAGTCTGATAATCACATTAAATGGACTTCTTTTATGTGCCTCAAGGTACAGTAAAATAGAAATGCGAGTTTGCGTTCTGAAATCTTGACTTAAGTTTGATAAAGTATGCATCAGCTTTTAATAGATACGAATCAGCTTCAGTGTAAACAGACTTCATATGGAATGCAAGCTGTTTAATATTTTGGAATGCTTAAATTTTACCTGGTAAAATAGAAAGATGAATACTAATTTCTAAGTGTGAAAGGAACAATATTTCATGGAATAGCACAAGTGACTTCACAAAAGCAGTTCTCTGTTTCAGGTTATAGATTCGGAATGAAAATACATCCAAAATAATAAGATAATTAAGTCCTCACAATTTAATCTTAAAACTTTATGAGCATTTTGCAAATGAACTATGTAATTTCATTGTTTGCCAATTTTAAAGCAGACTTTCAGTTTGATATTCTACTTTGTAAACTAGAGTGGGAAAATAAGTAGGCCAAAAAAGAGAGAGAGAGAAATTGCCTTTAAAAATTATTTGGTGATGATAAACAAAGGTAGTTGTTAGGCCTTGATTCAAAAAGCTGAAGACAAAAAGTTCAAAATTGCCTTTTGAAGAAAAGCATGAGATGAAACAAATGAGGTATAATTTCACTAGAAGTGAAAAAAAGGATAGAATATATATAATTATTCACAGCTTAATTGAACAGGTGGACATATGCTGGTTGGTATGTGAGCTCATTATATATTCAAAGTTTGCTAAACTATTTATTGGTGCTTCAGGCTCATCTCTGGAACCAAATGGTGTTCACTACCAGCTATTCATTGTCACCAGCGTAATAGTAACAGGTTAAGAACTCCCTTTGTGTGGGTTATTCTGGTAGAAGAAATGCTGCCTCAGAATGACCAATAGTAAAGATCTAATTAGATGTTGACCTATAGTTTAGAAAATATTTTAGGTGTTTCAGAGAAGGAGAAAGAATGACTTATGGCCAGCGAGTAAATGACTGAAGAATGTTGGGTAGTTGTGAAATAAACTGAAAGTGTGATTGGAAACACGTGATGAAGATTAAAGGAGTAACATGATCAAATAAACCAGCAGTTGTCCACATTTTTCAACATTTACCTGCTGAAAAACTGCTGGGAATGGCAGTCTCATGTAGTCTTTTGACCTCCTCTCTGCCACATAAGAATGCTCTTTGGATTTGAACAGTCCCTTACTAAGAGCTAAAGAGCCCACATTGCCTGTGTCAAGCTGATTGCCTTGTGTGGGAAGATCTTTCCCTGTTCCAGTCTCATACAATGTGTACTTTGTTCTGCTTAAGCACGTGTGTCAGTGGCCTTCAGTCACACCCCCAACTCTCAGAATGTCATACTCCACTGGTTGGGGTCATCCTGCTGCATCACAAGAGGTGTGCGTACAGGCTGCTGGGAGTCAGCTGTGGGGACCCACTAGCCATGGGGGGTCAACACCCATTACTAGACTTGATCTTGCTTAGTCTCTTCTCTATGTGGGTAAAAGCATCGCTCCATCCAGTGCTTGACTACACTGTGTTTTCCTTGGTGAGTCTGATACCAAGATGCAGTGGGCAGAGTGGACTTGGGTTCCTGGTGCGTGGCGAACTCGTGATCTTTGCTATCCTCCATGTAGTTAGCATTGGGAACCAGTGCCAGGCATTCTATTCTACAAAGGCCTGTAATGATTTTTTGTCCTGAATCTGTCCTGTTGGACATTTTTATTGGTCATTTTGATGAAGATATATAAAGCATAAATATGAAATTAGGAGATAGTGCCTGAAAATGATTGAATACTAATCAATGTCTAATTTATTAAGATAGATTGGAATTAAAGACTCAACAAAGACTAGAGGTAAAATTGACAGAAATGAATGTGAAAAGCTGGCCTTCTGTTTCCAGCATGATATACTAGGTAACTAGAGTAATAGTCCAGTTAAAATAGCTAAAAATGGTGTGTAAATTGTTGAAAATATCTTCATAAATGCTTGTATAAGGTGGCAAAACCACCCAGAAAAGCCGGTGGAGTGCTGAAGCTGGCTTTCATTTTGAGGGCATATGTCAAGCCAAGTAAATCTGAACATTGGTTTTTATAGATTTTCAGGCTTCAGAGGATAAAGAAAAAAACCCAGAAACTGCTCTTCCTACTAGAAAAGTTACAGAGCTGAGCTGTTTGCTCACCAATTTTCTTTCTTTCTTTCTTTCTTTTTTTTTTTTTTTAAGCAAAATGGAAGATAGTATTTCCCCACCTCTGCTGAGTTAGGTAGAGGTCATGCTGCTGAGTTCTGGCCAATGTGATGTGAATGACAGTGTCATATTTTCTTTGTAGACTGGGCTATAACATGGTTCTTCTTTCAACAGACACTGTGTTGATGTGTTCACGATGTCAGTATCCCAGTTTAGAATGTAACTGGATCATTGACTCAATGCCAGGGAAAGAGCCACCCAGGAGTACTGTGATTCTCCTTATTACATTCTTAAATATCTCTGATTTTGATGTTCTCACTTTTAATGTGATGTAATTGTGATTCAGATTCCCTAAGATTCTTCCAGACCTAAAGTTTTATTATTTGTTTTCTAAACACATTTGAAGATAGGAATGTTGTTTTGTTTCATACTAATGTGTAAACTACCTTGACATCTGGCATAAAATAGGCACTTGATATATTTTGAAAGAATCAATGAACAAATGATTCCAAAAATACTTTTCCTGGAAAGTGTACTTTATAGCAACTATCCTTACTTTTAGTCAAAATTATATTCTTTCAGTGTTGCCATCTTACTAAGGTACACATTTTGAGAAAAAATCAACATTAAACAAATTTACATTCAGAAATAATGACTTGAACCCTACAGGCAGATTGATATTAATTGCCATGTGATGGAATCACTTACACAAGTTGTTCAAGTACTGAAAATTCTCATAGCATTTCATAAATATCTGAAGCTCCAAACCCTCCAATATTCCTACCCTCACAACTTATTGACCATCTTTTCCTGGGTTTCTAAAGGCTCCAAAAACTTTACCATTCTCATTTCTCACTATTTCTCAATATCTCTGTAGTCTCAATGATGGGCCTAATGATCTCTTAGACTAAACTTGAGTTTGTATATTGAAGTCAACTTCTTTTGTCTCTGATTTCCTTTATTCCATTATTCATTAAAGTCTCTTTATTTGATTCCTTAAAAATCTCTTAAACCAGATCTCTTTTTCATTCCCACTCTCATTCTGAACTGAATAAAATTCCCAAAACCCCGTTTTCTCATGCCCCTGCATATTCTATATCTCCTCTTAGAGTGCCTTTATCAGCCTCAACACTCCTTTTTTTTAACAGATGCCCCCTACTTATTTTATACGCCATTCATCAGTAACCCTTTTATGGATCTGCTATGACTCCTGCTTTCCCCCTGGAGACAGTCCTATGATACTACATCTGTGTTACTGCACTTAGCGAAATTTTCATTAAGCGTTCTGAAAAGAGCTAAAATATTCCAGTCTTCAGGCCAGTTTATCAAAAAGTCTTACTGTTAGTTCAGTTCAGTTCCTCAGTCATGTCCAACTGTTTGTGACCACATGGGCAGCATCATGCCAGGCTTCCTTGTCTGTCACCAAACCTGGAGCTTGCTAAAACTCATGTCCATTGAGTCAGTGATGCCATCAAACCATCTCATCCTCTGTTGTCCCCTTCTCCTCCCGCCTTCAATCTTTCCCAGCATCAGCATCTTTTCCAAAGAGTCAGTTCCTCGTATCAGGTGACCAAAGTATTGGAGTTTCAGCTTCAACATCAGTCCTTCCAATGAACACCTAGGACCAATCTCCTTTAGGATGGACTGGTTGGATCTCCTTGCAGTCCAAGGGACTCTCAAGAGTCTTCTCCAACACCACAGTGCAAAAGTGTCAGTTCTTCGGTGCTCAGCTTTCTTTATACTCCAACTCTCACATCCATACATGACTACTGGAAAAACCATAGCTTTGACTAGATTAACCTTTGTCAGCAAAGTAATGTCTCTGCTTTTTAACATGCTGTCTAGGTTGGCCATAGCTTTTCTTCCAAGGAGCAAGTTTCTTTTAATTTCATGGCTGCAGTCACCACCTGCAGTGATTTTGGAGAACAAAAACATAAAGTCTGTCACAATTTCCGTTGTTTCCCCATCTATTTGCCATGAAGTAATGGGACCAGATGCCATGATCTTAGTTTTCTGAATGTTGAGTTTTAAGCCAGCTTTGTCACTCTCCTCTTTCCCTTTCATCAAGAGGCTGTTTAGTTCTTTGCTTTCTGCTATAAGGGTGGTGTCATCAGTGAATCTGAGTTTGTTGATATTTGTCCCAGCAATGTTAATTCCAGCTTGTACTTCATCGAGCCCAGCATTTTGCATTATGTACTCTGCATGTAAGTTAAATAAGCAAGGTGACCATATACAGCCTTGACATACTCCTTTTCCAATTTGGAACAAGTCTGTTGTCCCATGTTCAGTTCTAACTGTTGTTTCTTGACCTGCATAGATTTCTCAGGAGGCAGACAAGGTGCTCTGGTATTCCCATCTTTTGAAGAATGTTCACAGTTTATTGTGATCCACACAGTCAAAGGATTTGGCATGGTCAATAAAGCAGAAGTACATGTTTTTCTGGAACTCTCTTGCTTTTTTAATGGTCCAGCAGATGTTGGCAATTTGATCTCTGGTTCCTCTGCCTTTTCTAAAACCAGCTTGAACATCTGAAAAGTCTCGGTTCACATACTGTTGAAGCGTGTGACATGAGTGCAATTGTGCGGTACTTTGAACATTCTTTGGCTTTCTGTTCTCAGGGATTGGAATGAAAACTCAGCTTTTCCAGTCCTGTGTCCACTGCTGAGTTTTCCAAATTTGCTGGCATATTGAGTGTAGCACTTTCACGGCATCATCTTTTAGGATTTGAAATAGCTCAACTGGAATTCCATCACCTCCATTAGCTTTGTTTGTAGTGATGCTTCCTAAGGCCCACTTAACTTCACATTCCAGGATGTCTGGCTCTAGGTGAGTGAATATACCGTCGTTGTTATTGGTCATGAAAAAAAATTTTTTCGTATAGTTCTTCTGTGTATTCTTGCCACCTCTTCTTAATATCTTCTGCTTCTGTTAGGTCCATACCATTTCTGTTCTTTATTGAGCTCATCTTTGCATGAAATATTCCCTTGGTAGCTCTAATTTTCTTGAAGAGACTGCTAGTCTTTCTCATTCTATTGTTTTCCTCTATTTCTTTGCATTGATCACTGAGGAAGGCTTTTTTATCTCTCCTTTCTATTCTTTGGAACTCGACATTGAGATGGGTATATCGTTCCTTTTCTCCTTTGCCTTTTGTTCCTCTTCTACTATAATGATAGTGAAACTTAACTGTTTGCCAACAATTCATTCAGGTATTCATATAGGCCAATAAGGTGATATAGGTATTAGTTTGAATAATGATAGCTAGAAAATACTGGATATGTGTGTATCAACAATACAGAAGAAAATACTGGATATGTGTGTATCAACAATACAGAAGAAAGCAGTGAGCCTGTTTTGGAAATTTCAGTAGCTTCACGTAGTCAGAACCTAGGTTACAAAGGGGAAAGGCAAAATGTAAGTGTGGAGAAAAACACAGATGCTTCAGCTGAAGTTGCCTGTAAGTAACATTAAAGATGCTGGATATTGTGTCTGAAAGAGTTAAAATCATTAATATGTTTTGTTAGCAAGGAAATGGTAAGATTCTGTCTGCCTTCTAGAAGTATCAGGCAGCGAGTGCAGAGTTGGAATATATTGGAGGGGTGTGATAACAGGAGCAAAGAATGATAATCCAGGTCAAGTGGATGGGTCTGTGCACAAAAATCATGGAAACTAGAAAGGAGAAGACTCGAAGGATTTTAGGAGTTAGTATTGACAAAACATGGTGTTTGATTGGTGTTGAAATTCTGGATTAGATGACTGGATCTAACAGAGCTATTCACTAAAATGGGAAAAACAGAGAAAAATATTTTGACAAGGTTGGGTAGTGCGTGGGTAATTATTCTGATTTCTATCTAATAATTTTAAGAGGCATACAGAGGATGCTAGCGGAGATTTGCAGTAGTTAATTGAATGTATAAACTTTAAACATGGTCTGAATAGATAGATTTGAATCTTGTCAGCCTATCAGTGGTAGTTAAAGCAATACTCTATCTTTGCCTTACTTTACTAAGGATGGATGAAAGGAAAAGAACTATGGTCATCCTGCTTACCTTTGTTTCTATGTCATGATTTTCAGCACAAGTAGCTGGCTAATTGAAGGAAATAACACAATAAAGATAAAGGGTTCTTAAGTCATCTTCAGTCATCTGGGTTTCTTAGAATGTGCTCTTTCTGCATTTGAAGCAAATTCAGTTTCAGATGGGAAGCCTCTCGGGGCTGTCAGTACCCCTGCTTATTCAGTCGTGGGTGTGATACTCCTACCTTGTACTCACTTTGTGACTTGCTGAAGCCCCATACTAATGAGCACACCAGAATTCCCATGCTCAGGAAGTGCTGTGCTAAGTCACTTCATTCATGTCTGACTCTTTATGACCCCGTGGACTGTAGTCCACCAGGCTCCTCTGTCCATGGGATTTTCCAGGCAAGAATACTGGAGTGGGTTGCCATTTCCTCCTTCAGAGGATCTTCCTGACCCAGGGATTGAACCTGTGTCTCTTGTGTCTCCTGCATTGGCACGCAGGTTCTTTACCACTAGCACCATCTGAGAAGCCCCCTGTGTTCAGGGGATATGGCAAATGTTACATGAGAACAGGGAAACAAGGAGTGATGTATACATATACTACACATTTATGCTTTGCCCAAGCTCATGCTTCATTGTCCCATCAGACATCAAGCATGGGCCTTTTCTGAGTGTGGGGACACAGGAGACTGCACAGTATATATTCAGCTGAAACTGACCTTATATATAATCTGTAATCACATGGCTTTATGCTATAACAGTGCATCAACTTAGAGGTCCTTTGGCTAATCAATGTTTACCATTAGGAGAAATGGCAATAATTATAAAGTCACATGTTCAATTATAGTGTGGAAAAAAATGTCACCCCTCTTACTTGTCTTTTTTGGTTGTGTTCTTAGTGTTATCTCTGGCCATAAAGAAATGTATATATTTATAAAATGGTTACACATCTTTGCCGTTCACCAAGCATTTTCTTTAACATGGCACTGAAGGGAGCCAGTTTTGTTTTGATAATTTTATTTTTACCTTTGATTCACCTTTTATGAATCATCTTCCTTATGTGGGATTTTCTACCACTAGAAGGAAAAATAATTTGTATTTTGTGCAACTCATTATACAGGGCCAAGAGAGACTTAGAGAATAATGTATGTTTGTGTAGAGAGATGAAGGAGTAAGTGCTTCTTCATGAGAAATTTTATCATTTTAAATTTATCCCTGATATGTGCCTTTTTATACATGGAACTTTTTGAAATATATGAAGGCTCCAACGGTACCATTATCTAAATCTCTATTTGTTTCTGTCATTGTGACATAATAGTTTTTCATTTCCTAGGATGCTGAAGAAAGAGAAAGGAGAAAGTTGAATCAATGTATTAGGACCAGGAGCATATGTGGCTTTTATAAATCTTTCAGACTTCCTACAGTACTTCTTGCTGATACCTTGCAGAAAAGATGTTTTCATATCTAAGTCATATTTGTATTATTTTAATTCTGAACTTCTAGTCACTTGTTAAATAAATATCTATGAATATAGCCATCTACCAGCTCTAGAGTTATAATTTGGCAAAGCAAATGTTTGTCCCTCAATCATCTTTGGTGGAACGTAGAGATGTATTTATTGTTTACTTGATAAATCATATCTGAATTTTTTGCGACAGCATGGACTGTAGGCTGCAGGCTCCTCTGTCCATGATATTTCCCAGGCAAGAATACTGGACTAGGTTTCCCTCTCCTTCTCCAGGGTATCTTCCCAACCCAAAGGTCGAACCTGTGCCTCCTCCATTGACAGGCAGATTCTTTACTGATAAGCTACCAGGGAAGCCTGAACGTAGGGATACATGTAGTTTATTTTATGAAGTGTAAAAATGTCTTACTCCATGTCTTAGACTAGACATAAATTTGGTATAAACTGAAGAGATTTAGACACACAGATTTGCCAACCAGCAGATGACCTGAAAAGACTATGTGTGAATTTAAATTAAGGAGTGAGGATGAGCAATTTTTAAGCTATCAGTACAGTAGTAGTGAATGAGACCGCAAAAATCATGTATGTCTTTGAAAAAGACATCATTAGGTATTTTCCTTTTTCTATTCTCTAGTGAGACATAAAGACATTCTTTAATATTGCTACTCTTGTTTTTATATTTTTTATAATTAATATAAATATAGATAAGGACACACACATACACACTCACACACATTTTAGTGACTTTCCTGGAAACATCCAATCAAAACAGAAGTGAGCACTCCAAATGATAATTGCAGATGTTTTTCATCCTAAGACGTTTCCAATAGAAAATTTTTCTCAGAAATTGGAATACATTTTATATTTGTATATATTTAAGATAGTATATTTTCTTGAAAAGCTTTTATTAAATGAATCATGTGTTTTACAAGCAATAGTTTCTTCAAATTTAGGGAATACAATAATAGCTGTGACCTAAAAGTGAATTTACATGATCTAGGCATTGCATGTGATATATTTTTCAGAAATCATCTTGTTTGATTTTCTCATATTTTAAGATAGGATTATTTTTATCACCACTTATGAGAAGCCTGAGACTTGTCCTAAGAATATCGGTGATAATGGCGCTATGAAGTTGAGCTTAAATATCATTCTGGGCTTATTTCAAATGTTACGTTCAAAAATCACTCTCCTGTTTTGCTTTGGCACAAAGATTGATTGGCTGTTACTCTGTCCTGAAAGGATTGTGCTGTATAGTTACCTGGCAACAACGTTTTAATGACACCACCTGTTTGTGGTCAGCACCCACAGCCCCTGCACTGGTGGCTGGGTCCATGAATAAACGAAGTCGCTCGTACAAGCTGTGCTTCATTTTCTGGCATTTGCTTGGTCTCCACCTGCACAGAAGGAAAAAATGAAATGGTGGAGGAAATAGATATTTGCACTTGAACTGGTCAAATTACTGAAGAAACTATAAGGCTGTCTCTATACGGTTATTGACTAGGAGGCTCATCTGGGCTCATAAGGTTTCTTCTTGCCAGTGTTGCAAGGAATACTAGATACAGGACTATCGGCAGAACCGATATCCTTCCACTGGTGAGGAAAGTAACACAGGATTATTCTATCACAGTTGATTGTTTTCAAACACATTGGTCATTTTCAATGTGTTAAAGGTTGGAGAATCCTGTGGACAGAGGAGTATGGGAGGGCTACAGCCATCAGGTCTCAAAGAGTCGGATACAACTGAAACGACTTAACACCTCCCCACGCACATGCATACCCTTTCATGTCTAATTCTATCTTTGCTGCTTTTGGAAAGGAATTCAGTATGAACAATTTGCCCTTTCCTCTGCACCTTAATTTATCTTACTTAACAATTTACAGCAGGTAGATCTGGGAAAAGAAAGACGACTAATACAGAAGAGACTTAGTCACTTTGAGACTTGGAGAAGACAATTACTTTTAATTTAAAATTTTTTTATTCTAAATACTTAAAAACACTATTTGTTTTGGTCTGCTTTTGTGCTTTAATGAGCCACCTAGGAATTAAATTCTTAGTGCACGCATCTTTTATTTGGCATTGTCAGTGCAAATAACTAGGTGCTGCTGATAAAACTGAATTCTAAGTTACAAAAACAAAATTACCTGTGGGGGAAAACTGGATAATTGTACAAAAAAGTAGAATTAGTTATATTATTACTTTATTTTTTACTTTATTTTACTTTACAATACTGTATTGGTTTTGCCATACATCATAAACGATAAAGTGATTTAACTAATAGAGTAAATTGCTATAGCCTTTTTTTATTAAATTTTTAAAAATTGTTCAATTTGGTATCTCATTCTCATAGTCATTAGTCATAATTCAGTTGTTATTCCAGTCAGTAGAATGTGTTTAATCTAAATTATTCACTGTAGTAAGAGAATATAATGAATGTTCTGTAGCTGAGAATTCAGTTCAGTCACTCAGTCATGTCTGACTCTTTGTGACTCCATAAAACTGTAGCACGCCAGGCCTCCCTGTCCATCACCAACTCCCAGAGTCTACCCAAACCCATGTCCATTGAGTCAGTGATGCCATCCAACCATATCATCCTTTGTTGTCCATTTCTCCTCCTGCTCTCAATCTTTCCCGGCATCTAGGTCTTTTCAAATGAGTCAGCTTTTCATATCAGGTGGCCAAAGTATTGGAGTTTCAGCTTCAACATCAGTCCTTCCAATGAACACCTAGGACCAATCTCCTTTAGGATGGACTGGTTGGATCTCCTTGCAATCCAAGGGACTCTCAAGAGTCTTCTCCAACACCACAGTGCAAAAGTGTCAGTTCTTCGGTGCTCAGCTTTCTTTATGGTCCAACTCTCACATCCATACATGACTACTGGAAGAACTATAGCTTTGAGTAGATGGACCTTTGTCAGCAAAGTAATGTCTCTGCTTTTTAATATGCTGTCTAGGTTAGTCATAGCTTTTCTTCCAAGGAGCAAGGTCTTTTAATTTCATGGCTGCAGTCACCATCTGCAGTCATTTTGGAGCCCAAGAAAATAAAGTATGTTACTGTTACCATTGTTCTCTATCTTTTGGCCATGAAGTGATGGGACCAGATGCCATGACCTTAGTTTTTTGAATGTAGAATTTTAAGCCAGCTTTTTCACTCTCCTCTTTCACTTGCCATTACCTCTATAAAATTTCAGCTACAAATATTAATACTATATAGAAAAAGTTTCAACAACTTAAGAAAAGCTACTGAGAAGAAATAATGATATATCAAGTACACTTTCAGCCACAGTTTCCACTGTTTCCCCATGTATTGGCCATGAATTGATGGGGCTGGATGCCATGATCTTAGTTTTCGAATGTTGAGCTTTAAGCCAACTTTTTCACTCTCCTCTTTGACTTTCATCAATAGGTTCTTTAGTTCTTCTTCACTTTCTGCCATAAGAGTGGTGTCATCTGCATATCTGAGGTTATTGATATTTCTCTCAGCAATCTTGATTCCAGCTTCTGCTTCCTCCAGCGCAGCATTTTTTATGATGTACTCCACATATTATTTAAATAAACACAATGACAATATACAGACTTGACATACTCTTTTCCTATTTGGAACCAGTCTGTTGTTCCGTGTCCAGTTCTAACTGTTGCTTCCTGACCTGCATACAGGTTTCTCAAGAGGCAGGTCAGGTGGTCTGGTATTCCCACCTCTTTCAGAGTTTTCCACAGTTTATTGTGATCCACACAGTCAAAGGCTTTGGCATAGTCAATAAAGCAGAAATAGATGTTTTTCTGGAACTCTCTGCTTTTTCAATGATCCAGCCAGATGTTGGCAATTTGATCTCTGGTTCCTCTGCCTTTTCTAAAACCAGCCTGAACATCTGGAAGTTCATGGTTCAAATATTCCTGAAGCCTGACTTGGGAATTTTGAGCATACTTTACTAGTTTGTGAGATGAGTGTAACTGTGCGGTAGTTTGAACATTCTTTGGCATTGCCTTTCTTTGGGAATGGAATGAAAACTGACCTTTTCCAGTCCTGTGGCCACTGCTGAGTTTTCCAAATTTGCCAACATATTGAGTGCATCACTTTCACAGCATCATCTTTCAGGATTTGAAACAGCTCAACTGGAATGCCATCACCTCCACTGGCTTTGTTCGTAGTGATGCTTTCTAAGCCCCACTTGACTTTACATTCCAGGATGTCTGGCTCTAGGTGAGTGATCACACCATCGTGATCATCTGGGTCATGAAGATCTTTTTTGTACAGTTCTTCTGTGTATTCTTGCCACCTCTTTTTAATGTCTTCTGCTTCTGTTAGATCCATACCATTTCTGTCCTTTATTGAGCCCATCTTTGCATGAAATGTTCCCTTGGTAGCTGAGAGTATATATAGGTAATCTTTGTCACACATTGCCAAAGGTAAGCACTGACAGTTCTTGTTCCATGTGGGGAAACTATGACCATTTCTATTTGGGTGACAAGTAAGGAAGCAAAAAGTATAATATGAGTCATTTTGTTTAATAACTATTAATGAGGTTAAAATCATTGAATATTTAAGGCAAAATTGAGTTTGAAAAATCCCAAGTGAAAAAGACAGAAAGAAATTTCTTTAGGGTACCCTAAATCTTAAAATATCATGTTTACTTTAAAAGACAAAAGCAAAACCCAGTAACTGACTCTACTATAATTTTGTTAGTGTTCCCTTTACCATCCTGAATCCAATTTTTCTAAATGATGATAATGCTAGAAAATTGTGCTGTGAGGGAAATTAGTGTTTTTTGACTTTCAACTCTCCTTTTACCCCTGCATTGTATTAAGGTATACCCTACCTCCTCTATCCACCAGTCAGTCAGTCAGTTCAGTCACTCAGTTGTGTCCAACTGTTTGCGACCCCATGGAAAGCCAGGCTTCCCTGTCCATCACCAACTGCCGAACTTGCTCAAACTAATGTCCATCGAGTTAGTGATGCCATCCAACCATCTCATCCTCTGTCAGCCCCTTCTCCTCCTGCCTTCCATCTTTCCCAGTATCAGAGTCTTTTCCAATGAGTCAGTTCTTCACATCAGCTGACCAAAGTATTAGAACTTCAGCTTCAACATCAGTCCTTCCAATGATAGTCAGGACTGATTTCCTTTCAGATTGACTGGTTTGATTTACTTGCAGTCCAGGGGACTCTTGAGAGTCTTCTCCAACACCACAGTTCAAAAGAATTAATTCTTTGGCACTCAGCTTTTTTTATGGTCCAACTCTCACATTTATATATGACTACTAGAAAAACCATAGTTTGACTAGATGGACCTTTGTTGGCAAGGTAATCTCTCTGCTTTTTAATATGCTGTCTATGTTGGTCATAGCTTTTCTTCCAAGGAGAAAGCGTCTTTTAATTTCATGGCTTCAGTCACCATCTGCAGTGATTTTTGAGCCCAAGAATATAATAAAGTCTCTCACTGTTTCCATTATTTCTCCACCTATTGGCCATGAAGTAATGGGATCAGATATCATGATCTTAGTTTTTTTGAATGTTGAGTTTTAAGCTAGCTTTTTTACTCTCCTCTTTCACTTTCATCAAGAGGCTCTTTAGTTCTTTGCTTTCTGCCATAAGGGTGGTGTCATCTGCATATAGAGGTTGTTGATATTTCTCCCGGCAATCTTGATTCCAGTTTGTGCTTCATCCAGTCCAGCATTTCACATGATGTACTCTGCATATAAGTTAAATAAGCAGGGTGACAATATACAGCCTTGGTGTACTCCTTTGCCCATTTGGAACCAGTAAGTTATTCCATGTCTGGTTCTAACTGTTGGTTCTTGACCTGCATGCACATTTCTCAGGAGGCAGGTAAGGTGGTTTGGTATTCCCATCTCTTGAAGAATTTCCATAATATGTTGTGATCCACATAGTCAAAGGACTTGCAATAGTCAATAAAGCAGAAGTAGATTTTTGGGGGACTCTCTTTATTTTTCTATAATCCAATGGATGTTGGCAGTTTGATCTCTTGTTCCTTGCCTTTTCTAAATCCATCTTGAACATCTGGAAGTTCTCAGTTCATGTACTCTCATTAAAGTTACACCTTTCGGGTGACTCCATTTAATTGTCTCTGATTAGGGTATTTATTAACCCTCTTTAATGGAATAAAATAACATGAGCTTATCCTTGATCCTGTAGGGATGTCTTCTCTGGTAGAAGCTGTTGTTAATAAACTGTGAGCTGATAAGTGAATGTACATTAGTTTGGACTGTGGATCAGATATCAGTCTCAACTGGAAACTAGCAGAAGATGCATGTCTTTGGGCTCTAACTTGATTTATTGAGATGTGAACAAGATTCCCAGGTGATATCTATACACATTAAGGTTTGAGAAATACTATTGGGCTGCTCCAAAATAGTAACACTGCTAAATGGCCAAGAAGAAAATCCCCCAGCTGTAAAAAATGATCTCAGTCTAAACAAAGGATTCATATACTAGCAGGATCAGGCTCCATAGCAGGACAAGTCCGCAGGGGAAATATTCTGTGGCAGGGAAGGCTAATGGCTATTTAGGGAACTGCAGCATTAGCATATGGAATAGTTATCATTTTTTTTTAAGTCTTAACAAAAATTTCTCCTTATTTTAATGGGGAAAGTTCACACAGCAAGGCAAAAGTTAAAAAAAAAAAGTAGTACAGTCGTTTTGCTCTTGAGGGAAGGAGGGTAGGAAGCAGTGACTGAGAAGTCTTTAAAAGCACAGCAAAACTTCTGATCTCTTAGAAATCATGTAACATAGGTATGACTTGTCTTTAACTTCCATGGTGAGAGCAGAAACCTAATGTTTCAACCTTTAATCATTTCTTTGACTTTAGCTGAATTTCTTCACATCTTTCATCATTATTGGAGTTTGGAAATGAGCATAGCTCTCTGCTTTCTTAGCAAAGAAATTTGCCCTTTGGAAGAAGTTTGAGTTCCCAATTACTGAATTATGCCTTATTTTTATTATAGCTGTCCTAAATTATTGTTAAATAATTTGTTACACATGGGAATTTATATGTTTAATAACTTACCACATGATTAGGACTCTTGATCCTTGGGCTATACACAATGAAAGACTGAGAACTAATCACTAGCTTCATTCCCAAGCTCTGGCTCTGGGAGCAGTAAAAAACAAAACAAAACAAAAAATGCGTAAGTCATTTTTTTTTTAATATTACTGAAACTTTGCTTTCTGTCTCCAGTGCCAGTTTACCTTATAGGTTTTATTTTTAAAGCTGTAGTAATAAATTCCTCCTTTATGCAATGTTAGCAGGATAAATTATTCTTATTGAGATTGAAAAATGTTTGTCAATTAACCAATTTATTCCTTCAAGTTTTTCTCATTTATACCTATAGTTATTTGTAATTCTTTTCAATTATTTTTTAAAATCTCTCTGAATTTTAGTTTTTAAGACATTTTAGTTTTTATTTTGCTTATCACCACAGTTTAACCGACTTGTAATCTATTTTGGTGGAGTGATCTTCCTAGCATTTTTAGGGAAGATTTACAATACATTGTTTTCTCCGCAACAGGCCAGTTGGTATTGTTCTCATAGATACAATGTTAGCACCCACATGATAGAAAACAACTTATTTCAGGCAAACCTTCCTTATTTTTTTGTCAGTTTTAAAAAGTTGACCTCTAAATAAAACAGAAAAAAAAAAGATATTAGGAAGATATTAGGCAGACTGATGAAGGAACAATTTCATCAGAACTGTAAAGTGACCATTTTGCCATATATAAATATGGATTATAAAGTCAGTATTTACTGAAATTTTATTTATTTACATGTATTTCTTTGGGAAGTTT
This sequence comes from Redunca redunca, assembly GCA_006410935.1. Taxonomy (NCBI): domain Eukaryota; kingdom Metazoa; phylum Chordata; class Mammalia; order Artiodactyla; family Bovidae; genus Redunca; species Redunca redunca. Next base: position 313,652 of record SJYQ01000181.1, on the reverse strand, counting down.
TAGTTAACTAAATCAGGAACAACTTTAGATCTTTTCCCTTTGTGACACAGAAACTAACTCCTTTAAAATTATAAGAACCGTGCCAGCTTACCAAGCAGTAGTTTTTTCAACATGTTGAAATTTAAATAAGGTAGCACATGTTCAGTCGCTCAGTCGTGTCTGACTCTTTGTTACCCCATGAATCACAGCACGCCAGGCCTCCCTGTCCATCACCAACTCCCGGAGTTCACTCAGACTCACGTCCATCGAGTCAGTGATGCCATCCAGCCATGTCATCCTCGGTTGTCCCCTTCTCCTCCTTCCCCAATCCCTCCCATCATCAAAGTCTTTTCCAATGAGTCAACTCTTCGCATGAGGTGGCCAAAGTACTGGAGTGTCAGCTTTAGCATCATTTAGAAGAACAGAAATTCTGTACTTCCGCTTATGAACTTTCTGCTTGTTTTCTTTAGATGGTTGTGTGGGTTTATATATTCCTTTTAAGTTATTTTTGTGGTAAGTAGAAATATTGCCTATAGACACGGAAACCCATAGTTTATCATTATGCATCTGGATTAATGAATTTATTTATTTTATGGGTGCATCCTCAATCTTATATCATTTTGTCTGTGACACATAAACCTTACCTCCAGAATTTCTTAAAATGTTCTCACATTTAACACTCACTGTCTGGAAAAGAATATACTAGAAAGAATGATAACTGTACCTATTATTTGGAATAAACTAATTTGAAGGACATACGAGGATTTCCATCTTCATCATGGTCAGATAAAAAGAAAAAAAAAACTGACAGAACATCCAAGAGGCAATATGAAACAGGGCAAGACATAATATTGAATGCCAGCAAAGATTAAGTGGATAGAAAAGAAAAGGGCTAGGATTCATTCACACTGGCCCACGCAGGGATAAAAAGCTACTCATTGCCTTCTCTAGAACACAAGACTTTTAGCAACTCTTTGCAAGCTGGTGCTTTCTGTTTTCGGAGAAGGCGATGGCACCCCACTCCAGTACTCTTGCCTGGAAAATCCCATGGACAGAGCAGCCTGATAGAGGCTGCGAATCCATGGGGTCGCGAAGAGTCAGACACGACTGAGAGACTTCCCTTTTACTTTTCACTTTCATGCACTGGAGAAGGAAATGGCAACCCACTCCAGTGTTCTTGCATGGAGAATCCCAGGGACGGGGGAGCCTGGTGGGCTGCCGTCTATGGGGTCACACAGAGTTATGAATTCACTTTAATATCATCTTGAAGTATTCTTTCTCTTTCATCAAAATGTCAGATTTTTGGAAAATACATACTCATGACTTCTTTGTTATACACACATATTTTAGGATTAGTATTAGCATTTCTCAATCAAGATGTATAATCTAAATTTGTATGCAAAATATGTGTGAATGTATAGGTTCAACAGTGTGACTGCATTTTCTCTGTTAATTATTTTACATGTATTCATCTAAAAATATGCTGGAAGTATATAGACCCAAATATCAATAGTGGTTGTCTCAAGGTAGTAGGATTATGAATGGCTTTTTTGTTTTACTCTTTTACTTTACTTTAAAAAGTATTTAATAAACAAAAATTCAATATATGTTATTTTGAAAAAGAAAAATAGAAGCAATAAAAAAATTTTTTTTCTTAGGGCTTTGTTTTCAGTGAGAGGAGCTATCCATTCAAAAGAAGTAAAACCATATGACATTTTAATTGCCTGAAAGGATGTCATGCTAACTTCACTAGCTGTAGCTATTTATTCCTCTAGAGCAGCTCTGGAAAATATATTTGGGGAGAAAGAATATGACTAAAAAGCTCAGATATTTGCAAATGTGCCTTTAACATGTCTGGTACTGGAAATAATGTAAGAATTGAGTTTGGCGTGACCAGTAAGGATGCTCAAAGTGAAAGATGCATATTTATAGATTGAAGTGGCCCTTCCAAGGTTGATCAGCAGTAAAGAACTCTGCCTGCAATGCGGGAGACATGTGTTCAATCTCTAGGTTGGGAGGATTCCCCTAGAGAAGGAAATGGCAACCAACTCCAGTGTTCTTGCCTGGGAAACCTCATGGGACAGAGGATCCTGGTGGGCTACTCCATGGGGTCACAAGGGTCGGACATGACTTGGTGACTAAATCACCACCACCATGGATTGATGTAGATGTTATGCTATGAATCCAGATCTCTCCTTATGTAATATTCTCTCTACTACTTCTCATCACACTTTGATTTACCATTGCTTAGTTATTTGTATTTGCCTGTAGACTATACATTTGTCAGGCAAGAATTTGGATTTGTTTACTGTACCTGACATATAGTAGGGGCTCTGTATATTCTGACTAAATGAGAGGTGAATGAGAGATGAAAACCAAGCTCAGAACAAGGAGGGAAATTTAGAAAAGAAGATAGATGGAAAAAATTAGACAATATGGATGGCTAAACAGGAATTATAATGAGGAGCATAAATAGGTTTTACAGGCATGAGTTTTGGACAGAGATTACCCTGATATGATTCTACTCCCCATGAGAGAGAAGATCAGATCTAATCAGTAAGTTTATTAAGAACTGCAGCACTAGATAGTGGCATGAGAAAAGTCTCTAAGCTTTATAATAAGACAAATTAAACTCAGAATATAACAAGGCTTACTCTTGGGAATAATTTTTTTTAATATAGCTGAGATAATCATAAAATATACGGTTTTTTTAAAGAGCAAAATTAGGACCTTTAAAATTTTGTGCTTCTCTGATTTCACCCACCCTAAATTAGTCTAGAAATAAGGTTAGAGAGAAGTCAAATTTTATTATACTCTATGTTGACTTTAATAATGTCAAAAGGACTGTATGGGAAAAAAGAAAATATTGGTTATCCTTGATTGAGGACTCTAGCTTTGGGAGAAAAGTGATGAAAAACTGCTTTATTTTTCCCATTGAGTTTTCAGTTTTAGAGAAAACACTTAGAAAAGGAAGAGTGACTTGTTTCAATTGTCAGAACACAAAGACATATAGCAGTTGGAAGAGATAATGTAGCTTTGACTGCTGTTCTCTAATTCACATGAGCCTCTGATATTGATGTGTTCAGGAAAGTAACATATATAGAAAGTAGATATAGACCTTTTTTCTAGAGAGGCAAAAATGACATGAGCTGAGAATGTGGGTAGCATTACTTCACACGCCATTGTTCAAATCTTTGCTTAGCAAAGACCCTGAAAAAGTGTTTTTTGTTTTTTTTTTTTTTAATTTCTCTGAAGGCTCTTTCTTCATCTGGAAGATAGAGATAATAACTTCCTCACATAATTGTTGGAATGACTAAATGAGGCATTTCCTAGAAAAGGGCTTCACACTGTGCCTGATACATAGCAAGTACAATGAAATAAAAGGTACTCTGTTTTTGCTACTTTTGTATTATTACCTAGGAGGATATTGATCATGCAGATCTGCATTAACTAAGTCCTAAGGCCCCATAACTTACTACAATCAGAAGAAGCAGAGAGGAAAAATAGAAGGTCACATCTTAGTAAGTTGTGGTCTTCTCCTATAAATCCTCACTGCAAAGAGATGATAAGGCCAGGAACGTAGGAAGAAGTACTGAATATATAGTCAATGACAGGCTTTTCAAGTAAAGGACCTCTAAGGCTATAAAATGAATCTGAGACTAAAGGAAGAAGAGTTCTTAGAATCTTCTTCATCATTTACCTCTCCCCACTTTTCTTTGGAGTATCTTGCAGCAGTGAAATTGGGAAAAGTACGTGATGAAGAAAGAACTGTTGACAGAGAAAGAGAACTGGGAAACTTTGTCTATTAAATGATTTCCAAAGAAGCTTGTCTAAGAGCACAGCCCCAGTGGAGAAGGCATGAAGCAGATTGTTTTAATTTTGTGCAAAGTCCCTCTCTCTTGGTGTCTGCTCTTTCCTGTCAGAGCTGTGCCTTATTAACAATCAGTAGTAGCCTGATACAGTGAATATTCTACAATTAAAATTGCTCTCTTTAATTAACAGTATTGTAGCCCAGAGGCGTTTGTTAAAACATGGAAGATTGATGGATGCTCCAAACCACCTATTAGAACCACAAAAAGGAAGCAGAACCTTAGGCACTTAAATTTGGAGGAATGTCATTTGCTTTTGCTCAACAAATATTGCATTGGATGTCTATACTGTTACAATACTAAAAGTGGAGGATATTAGCAAAATAGAGGTGCTTTTATGGCGAAATGGTAAAACGTATGGCATAGACAATTACAAAGAGGACAATATGCAGTAAAGTGATAATTGTATCTTTTAGGTGAAAGGAAGAAATGAAAGGTGAGTATGATGCATGCAGGCTGCCGCATTCCTGATTGTCCAGATCGAAGGAGACAGAATTGAAACTTTAAACACTAACCTAGATAAATAAAAATAAACAGAAAAATTATAGTGGAGTATAATATGCTTCCTAAACATTTTGATGTCAATCTACAGTATTTCTTCTTAATTTTCTTGTCATTTATTTTTATTGAGGTATAGTTGATGTACAACGTTATACAGAGTTTCAGATGTACAACATAGTGACTCACAGTTTTTAAAGGTTATACTTCATTTATAGTTATTGTAAAATATTGGCTATATTCCCTCTGTTATACTATATATTCTTGTAGCTTATCTATTTTATATGTAGTACTTTGTACCTCTTAACCACCTACCTCCATCTTGCCCCTAACCCTTACCTCTCCACACTGGTAATCACTAATTTGTTTTCTGTCAGTTCAGTTCAGTTCATTCAGTCACTCAGTCGTGTCTGACTCTTTGCGACCCCATGAACTGCAGCATGCCAGGCTTCCCTGTCCATCACCAACTCCTGGAGTCCACCCAAACCCATGTCCGTTGAATTGGTGATGCCATCCAGCCATCTCATCCTCTGTCATCCCCTTCTCCTGCTGCCCTCAATCTTTCCCAGCATCAGGGTCTTTGACAAAGAGTCAGCTCTTCACATCAGGTGGCCAAAGTATTAGTTTCAGCTTCAACATCAATCCTTCCAATGAACACCCAGGGCTGATCTCCTTTAGGATGGACTGGTTGGATCTCCTTGCAGTCCAAGAGACTTTCAAGAGTCTTCCTCAACACCACAGTTCAAAAGCATCAATATTTTGGCACTCAGCTTTCTTTATACTCCAACTCTCACATCCATACATGACCACTGGAAAAACCATAGCTTTGTCTAAACAGACCATTGTTGACAAAGTAATGTCTCTGCTTTTTAATATTCTGTCTAGGTTGGTCATACCTTTCCTTCCAAGGAGTGAGCGTCTTTTAATTTCATGACTGCAGTCACTATCTGCAGTGATTTGGGAGCCTAAAAAAATAAAGTCAGCCACTGTTCCCTCTGTTTCCCCATCTGTTTGCCTTGAAGTGATGAAACCGGATGCCATGATCTTAGTTTTCTGAATGTTGAGCTTTAAGCCAACTTTTTCACTCTCCTCTTTCACTTCCATCAAGAGGCTCTTTAGTTCTTCATTTTCTGCCATAAGGGTGGTGTCATCTGCATATCTGAGGTTATTGATATTTCTCCCGGCAATCTTGATTCCAGCTTGTGCTTCTTCCAGCCCAGCATTTCTCATAATTTACTCTGCATATAAGTTAAATAAGCAGGGTGACAATATACAGCCTTAATGTACTCCTTTTCATTTGAGTCCAATTCCTTTTTGCTATATACCTTGTGTGTTTTAATTTTTAGATTCCACATATAAGTGACAACATACATTATTTCTCTGATTTATTTCAGTAAGCATAATACCCTCCAAGTTCATCCATGTTGTTGCAAAGCAAGAGTTCATTCTTTTTTATGGCTGAGTAGTGTCCCACTGTATGTATGTGTGCGTGTTTGTATGTGTGTGTGTACATGCATCTTCTTTATCCATTCACCTATTGATGGACATTTAGGCTGTTTCCATATTTGGCTACAATAAATAATGAATGCTGCTTTGAACATTGTTGTGCATACCTATTTTCAAATCAGTGTTTTTGTTTTCTTCGGGTATATACCCAGGAGTGGACTAGGTGGATCATACGGTAGTTTTATTTTTAGTTATTTGAGGACCAGCCATACTGTTTTCTACAGGCTGCACCAATTTACATTCCCACCAACAAGACACAAGGGTTTGCTTTCCTCCACACCCTCGCCAACATCTGAAATGCTCTCAGCATGATGCCCTCGCTAAGGATTCTATAACTTTAGTATATATATCCCTGTATCTGCACAGCATGGCAATCTGTAAGGAACAGAACTATCTGGAGTATAAAAAGAAGGTATTTCAGAACTTACACACTCACTGCTGTGGGAGCCTTTCCTTAGAGACCTTATCTATTCTGACCAGAGGTGCTTGTCTGACATGGGAAGCAAAGACCTGGGGAGCGGCCCTTGATGTCTGGTTCTCTCCTGCCTGGTCTCAGGCTTTTCACTGCCTGTATCCTTATTGTATCTGTTTACTGCTGAGTAGTGTCTCTGATTCATGTGAGTCTGATTTGACAATTCAAACCACTTTGTTAACTCATTGGGTGCTAGATAATTTGGTTCCACAATCAGATGTTCTTTTATGTGACTTGAATCTGAAATTCAAATAAATTGAGACAGGGGAAAATCTTTAATACTATCCATTTACCACTGCAACTAATTTGACCATTGTGTGTATATACATGTGCATGGTAGGAGCATAAGTCATGGATACATTCATAAGGGGCACAAAAATAAGAGCAAGAAGAGAAAGTATTAATAATGTTAAAAAGGGAACATAAAGTTTGCCTGGAATCTAACTTTAAGTGTCTGAAACACAGCCAACAATTATTGTTTTTCATTATTTTAAAAGAAATTCTATGACATACTGGGATTGCTTCAATGATAAAGATGGATCCTTTAGAGGTGCTTGATTCCTCTTTTGATGGATGTAATTGTTAAATGGTTATATTGATAGGGGCTTCCCTGGTGGCTCAGTGGTAGAATCTGCCTGCAACGCAGGAGACCCCAGTTCAATCCCTGGGTTGGGAAGATCCCCTGGAGAAGGAAATGGCAACCCATTCCAGTATTCTTGCCTGGAGAATTCCATGGACAGAGGAGCGTGGCAGGCTACAGTCCATGGGCTCACAGAGAGTCAGACACAGCTGAGTGGCTAACACATGTATGCTCATATAGATTAGTCTCCAGACAGATTCCTTTCATTGCCCTATTCCATGGCACTAATTTTTATTTCGAATTTAAAGTGTTTGAAGACAGTCATCAGATCCATCTAAGTCTGCTGATATCTTGGTTTTTGGTGTTTTAAGTTTTTAAATCTCTCTCATAACATTGTTTAAAAAATTCATTTTCTACCTCGAGTGCTCTTCTCTGAATATATTTAACTTAGTGTTGCTCTTTGTAAATAGATCCAGGTTTTCTGGGACACCACCACCACCACCAACAGTAAATGCAAAGGGGCGGAATAAACAAAAGAGAGATGGAGGATAAGTCTATAGATTATAACAGATTTTTAGAAGTCTAACACAGAGCAGAGCATGTAGCTTCTTTGGATACTGATTCAAACAAATGAACTATAACAATTATGTGTGTGATGAGTTATCTGAAAATTTGAATATTTACTCAAAGTTTGATGATTTGAAAGGATTATTATTTCTAGGTATGACTTTTGTATTGGGATTATTTTTAGAAGCCCTAATATTTAAGAAGTGCTTCTTGAAAAATTTATGAATGAGATGATGTGATTTCTGAGCCTTGTTTCTAAGTAACTCACAGTGGTGAGTGCATGAGCATATTCACATGATCAAGACTGCCTTGAGTAGGTGTTTGATGAAGTTGAGTGAGGGTATATGGTGGTTTAGTTCATATTCAGTCAACCTTTGTAAATATTTTAAATTCACCATAAAAAAGCATTATTCAAAAGTTTCATGATTAAATTGAGTTCCATAAAAGTTTGTTTCAGTTGATTTTTATCACTGTTAGCTATGCCTTACTTCAAGAAATCATCCCGCAAGTGTGTGTATGTGCATGTAGTTAGCCAGCTAGAAGAGTGAACAGACACATAAGCAAAATATGATCACTACCAGCAGAATGCACTCCTGATAGTGAATCACAGAATTCAAGCTAGTTTATTTATGTAATAGTGAATAACAAATATTTCTTTTTAATATTAATCTTAAATACAGGCAGTTACAGTGACTATTTTAACTACTTCTTTGCCATTTGAATAGAAAAATAGATTCTTCATCTTAAATTTTGGATCTCACAGGTTAAGTGGAGGCTAGGAGGAGAGAAAGATATGACTGAATATACTTATCTTTAAAGAAGTCAGATTTTATGTGTATGTTTGTATGAATATGGTCACCATGGCTATCTCTTACTTAGGTCAACACATTTTATTGTATAAATGTGTTCTGTTGTACCCTGTTAAAGCTGCTTCACTTGGACTCTGAGTAAAAGGACGCTGGGGGCTTCCCTCATGATTCAAGGGTAAAGAATTCACCTGCAGTGCAGGGGGCGCAGGAAATGCAGGTTCAATCCCTGGGTAGGGAAGATTCCCTGGAGTAGGAAATGGCTACCAACTCCAGTATTCTTGCCTGGAGAATCCCATGGACAGAGGAGCCTGGTGGGCTACAGTCCATAGGGTCACAGTCAATGGACACGACTGAGCACTGAGCACAGAAGGACATGGATTATAACAACTAAGAAAATAAAAGACCCATATTATTTCATTTATCTTTTTGGTTCTAGGTCAGTTTTCAATCTATAAAAACCAGAGTATCACTTATATATTTCTGAAAATGCCAAGAGTATCATTCAGTGGCCTCAAGGGCTACTTTCTGAAAAACACATGAATTAAAAAATGTGTATTGTTTGGCAGAACCAATACAGTAATGTAAAGTAAACTAAAGTTAAAATAAAAAATTAAAAAAAAATAAAATAAAAATTAACCAACTTAATTGAAAACAAACAAAAAAAAAATGTGTATTGTGTTCGTTCTTTCAATTTATATTGTTTTCCAGAATCATTTTCTTTTTTAAAAGGAAAAATACATACACATACACACACACACCATAAAATGTGTTGTGCCTGCAAAAAAAAAAAAAGTAGTAAAATATTTATTGTCTTTTTGAGCACAATAACAAGAAATATGTCTTTATTATAATTGTATTCCCAGTTGAAATATGTCAATTATTTTGAAAACTATTACTAATACTACCAGTATTCCTCTGAAATGCATGTAAAGATAGCTTTGTAGAATTTAACAGACAAATGGGGCTCATAGATATGATATTCAGTTTTACCAAGATTTTATTTTAGTGTCATGATTCCTAAGTTTTTTATTTATATAACAAATTAACTTCAATGTATGCAATATTCAATTGCTTTATATTTTCTCAGAAATAATCAAATATAGACAAGTGCTAATGTAGGGATATTGTAGACAACAACACTAAAACTATAATGTTCAGTTCAGTTCATTTCAGTCACTCAGTCGTGTCTGACTCCTTGTGACCCCATGGATTGTAGCACACCTTCAGGTGATAAAAGTTTTTAGTGGATTTTTAAATCACTGATTTATTTTTTGTTATAATTTATGCCTAAAAACAATATTTTATCAGTATGTGTATATTGTCTGTATAAAGAGAAAACCACTCTTAAAGCATTTTTTATAACACTGAAGTAGAGGAGAAGTTATATTTCAGTGGTTAGAAATAGTCAGTATAAGGTTTAAGTTGATAAAGCCACTTTTACGGTAAAAGGTCCATGTACCCATTTGTATCTAATAGTTTACTATTGCTTGAGCTTCTCAGACATTTTCAAAGAAAAACGGGTTCTGTTACTTGGCGTCTACAGGCAAATTTCAGGTAAATATAATCACAGGGATCAAGAAAACAATCCAGGCCGTTCCTGATTTATCTATAACAATTTTCACTGAAGGACTCAAATGACTTTAAATGTTTTTGTAAGTACATAATATCTCACCATATTTAAAAGTCTGTGTTATAACATAAGTTAAACATGAAAAAGAAAGCAATGACTTTCTATTACTTTATTTTAAATGGCACATATAATCCTGCAAGCCAGTTTTACTTCTCAGCATTTTTCAACTACTTTTAAATAGTATATATTACAAGTTCATGTTTTTTTAAAGTTTAGAGTTTTTAACATGCACTGTCTAATTTAATCCTCATTGCAACCTTGGTATAGTGTTTTATTTATTTGCAATATTTGGTTTAAAGGAAAGAAAACTTCACATGGCCTGCTTATTATTATCACGAGTCATGGAATCTAATTATAAGAAAGTCTGTCAGATCACTGGTCATTTGGCATTCCTCTGGATTTGTATTTACATCATAGCTGTGCATCTGTTTTTCTTCGTTCTATTGGTAGTTTTTTTTTTTTTTAAGTTTTGTGTTTTGAAGGTGCTTATTCTGACCCAAGGGCTTCCTTAGTGGCTCAGATGGTAAAGAATGTGCCTGCAATGCATATTCTTATGGGCCCAGGTTTGATCCCTGGGTTGGGAAGATCCCTTGGAGAAGAAAATGGTTCCTAATCCACTGTTCTTGCCTGGAGAATTCCACGGACAGAGGAGCCTGGAGGTTTACAGTCCATGGAGTCACAAAGAGTCGAACATGACTGAGCAACGAACACTTTCACTGCTTTTATTCTGACCCTAGCTCTATGTGTCAAACTCTAGTGTCAACCAGGATCAGTTCCTGTGTCATAAATCCAGTTCACAGGAAAAAGAATATGATTGACTCAGCTTTGGGCAATTATTTTCAGCTCACATTCCTCCTCTGAAATACTTACATATTCAATTGCCTATTGCTTACCTCTACTTTGAAGTCTTTGACTCAAAGTCAAAGTCATGTTTGACATGACTTTATGATGGCCATCTCTAACATCTCCATCCTACACACCTATACCCAGTCCAATAACAATTCCATGTAGCTTTACTTCCCAACAACATATAGAATGTGATGGCTGATCAGTCTTTCAGTCACTATCATCTAAGTCAAACTGCCATTTTTGCTTGCCTGGATTATCCATATCTCTGTATCTATTCATGTTCCCTACAGCCTATTCTCTGAATATAAAACAGAATCATCTTTTACAATTTTAAGTCAGATCATGTCATTTCTCTGGTCAGGTTTCCTATCTCACTTCTATTAAAATTGAGATGATTTGCAATGTTCTACAAAGTTCTCTATTATCTATGGCCCACCTATTACCTTTCTAATCATAAAACCTTTATTCTTTATCTTGTTTACTTGGTTCCAGCCACACTAACTTTCTGCTGTTTGTTACACATGTTTGTTGCATTCTCAGTTCGTGGTTCTTCCTCTTGACTTAAATGTTCTGCCCTGAGCAGTCTGTCTGTATTTTGGGGGGCTCCAAAATCAGTGCAGATGGTGATTTCAGCCATGAAATTAAAAGATGCTTACTCCTTGGAAGAAAAGTTATGACCAACCTAGATAGTATATTCAAAAGCAAGACATTACTTTGCTGACTAAGGTCCGTTTAGTCAAGGCTATGGTTTTTCCAGTGGTCATGTATGGAAGTGAGAGTTGGGCTGTGAAGAAGGCAGAGCGCCGAAGAATTGATGCTTTTGAACTGTGGTGTTGGAGAAGACTCTTGAGAGTCCCTTGGACTGCAAGGACATCCAACCAGTCCATTCTGAAGGAGATCAGCCCTGGGATTTCTTTGGAAGGAATGATGCTAAAGCTGAAACTCCAGTACTTTGGCCACCTCATGCAAAGAGTTGACTCACTGGAAAAGACTCTGATGCTGGGAGGGATTGGGGGCAGGAGGAGATAGGGACGACAGAGGATGAGGTGGCTGGACGGCATCACTGTCTCGATGGACGTGAGTCTGAGTGAACTCCAGGAGTTGGTGATGGCAGGGAGGCCTGGCATGCTGCGATTCATGGGGTCGCAGAGTCGGACACGACTGAGCGACTGAAATGAACTGAACTGAACTGAGAAGTCTGTGTGGCTCACTCTATTGCTTCCTTCCAGTCTTTGCTTTAACGTCATGTTCTCAGCGAGGACTTTCCTGACTACCATGTTTAAAATGGCAGTTATTCTTCCAAGGTTCCTAAGCTTGTTCTATGGGTTAAATTTCTCCATAGCACTTATCCTCATCTGACATTGTATATATTTTTCTATATGTTTAAACAAATTTTTTATGTGTTTATATTATCTTTCTTCTTGACATCTCACTTGACTATAAGTTCTGTTAACACATGTATTTTGTCAATTTTGTCCTAAAACACTGCCTGGTAAATAAATATTTGTTGAATGGTTATACTGTCCACCTCAGATCCCATCAATCAACACTTAGCGGAAGATTATGGTAAGAGCAGGTTTATGATGACAGGGAGGTCAGGGGGGAAGAAAATAGTACCTCACATAAACTAAGCAATGCTCAAAACCTCCCAGTGCCTTGCTCAGGATTACATAATTGATTAGTAGTAAAGGGAATTGAATTTAATGTCACAGTGTAGTTCCCAGTTCTTTCAGTGGTCACATAACCATAGCTTCACATGACCTGAGGTGTTAGGAAAGAATTCTAAGTTATCTCATTTTATATAGTTCTGAAATTGATTTATTAATTGGAAAATTACTAGATTCTTAATTATGTCTTGGTGACTTACCTCCCAGCAGACTATTTAGGGTAATATATATTTTCTGTCTGCTTAATGATGCTATTACACAGATTTGGGTCAAATTGAGCTGTGATATCTCTTCATGACCTCCGGTCAATAGCATTTCTCTTATTGTATGAAGTTTAGAAACGTATGCCATATGAGACTTTCAACTTAAATTCTCCCAAAGTTTAAATTGCAGCTGCCATATCTGAAGAATTTGTGGTGTTTAATACCAGAAGCTCTGTTGTCATTGTCATTGATATGATGGGGGAGGCTGTCAGGTTGGTGATATTTACTATAGGGGACATTTCTGGTGAAAATAATGAGAGTTACTTTTGGAAAAGTAATATCTAATTTTTATAATTACCAAAAAAAAAGTTATAACACAAATGGACTCATAGACTTGTGAACAAATTAATTCCAAAACAAATAAATAAAGATTTGTAGCTATATTGAAGAAAGCAGACTGATATTTTAAAGAAACTAATTTAAGAGAAAAGGAAAGCTTTAAACTGTACCAGGACCAAATGAGTCCCAGAAGGTTTGATCCAAACTGCTTAAGTTTAAGAAAAATAAAGTTAAATGAAAATTAGGTTGAAGATTTGAATTGCATCTTAAAAAAGTACATTGTATTCTCATTTTTTTCAGTTCAATGACTCAATACTGCTCTGCCAAATTTCTCTCTTATAAGAAAACATCACTAATTATAAATGAGGTATATTTCAAGCAGAAAATATTTTTCTATTCTTAAAAACAGTTCATTTTTTATAGCTATGGCTCTGTTAAAGAGTTAGAAGAATTTTATTGCCTAAAAATTAAGGCATAATTTGTATATATGAATGTGTTTGTGTGTGTGTGTGTGTGCGTGTATACACATATATAAGTATGGGTAGGTAACCTGGTTAGAACCATTGATTTTCTTGATGTATTTAAGAGACTACTTATAAAATTAATCCTATAAATTTCTATTACCAAATTTCAAGGTCAGATTCAAGAAAGCCTTGTCCATTTATATTACAGTGAAAAAAAAAGACCTGTTCTTACTTTAAAGCACATACTATGCATTTGGAATTGAGAATTATTTCAGAACATATTGGGGCTATAGTAGACTAAAAATTGAGGAGTCTTTCTCATCTTTCTCAGGAGCTGGAATTTATAGCTCATTTTATCTAAATATCTCTCCTTCCCTCCAATCCTTTCTCCAGGAAAAAAGGAAGGAAAAATAGACATGGCAATCAAGAAAGGCAGAGCCGATACTTACTTACAGATTTTAAACTTTGAAAAGTTTAGAACTGATGATAAAATATGGAGCTATCATTATAGGATCTTAAATAAAAACTACAACGATTCATTCTATTGCATTACTTGACATTAAAATGTTCCTTATTAGAATTTTTCTAGGAATTTTAAAAATAAAATTTAACTTTATATTCACATATAATTGTAAGAAATAATACAGAGTATATCCTTCACCCAGTTTCCCCCAGTGATAGCACTTTACATAACTACAGTTCCAGTTCAATCGCTCAGTCGTGTCCGACTCTTTGTGACCCCATGAACCGCAGCACGCCAGGCCTCCCTGTCCATCACCAACTCCCGGAGTCCACCCAAACCCATGTCCATTGAGTCTGTGATGCCATCCAACCATTTCATCCTCTGTCATCCCCTTCTCCTGCCCTCAATCTTTCCCAGCACAATATTACAACTAAAAAAATTGACACTGATACAATCTATGTCTTATTCAGATTTCACTGGTTTCACGTGTACTCATTTGAGTATGTGTCTGTATATATTTTATCAATGCATTTATCACATCCATAGATTCATGTGACCTCCAAGATAGTCAAGAGAGAAGAGGTTTCTAAAATGATCCCTTTTGCTACCCTATTATAGCCAGACATTCCTTCCCACATACCACCCTAACCCTTGGCAATCACTATTTGGTTCTTCATCTCTATAATTCTGTCATTTCAAGAATATTATATAAATGAAATAATAAAATATACAGTCTTTTGAGATTGTTTGTCTTTATTCAGCATGGTGATCTGAAGTACCATCCGAGTTGTTCTGTGGCCAAATAGAATTCACGGTGGTGTGGACTGAATTCTGCCCCCCGACCAAATTCATATGTCGAAGTTCTAATCTCCCATGTGACTGCATCTGTAAATATGGTCTTTTATAAAAGCATTAAGTGTAAATTGGCTTTCCAGGTGGTGCTAGTGGTAAAGAACCCACCACCAACACAGGAGACGTAAGAGAAGCAGGTTCAGTCCCTGGGTTGAGAACATCCTCTGGAGGAGGGCATGTAGTATTCTTGCCTGGAGAATCCCATGGACAGAGTAGCCTGGTGAGGTATAGCTCATGGGGTCGCAAAGAGTCAGACAGACTGAAGCAGTGCAGAATGCAGCAAGCATGCAAGGGTAAATTAGGTTAGGAGGGCGAGGCTCTAATTCAGTAGCTCTGTGGCCTTATAGTGGAGAAGGCAATGGCCCCCCACTCCAGTACTGCTGCCTGGAAAATCCCATGGACGGAGGAGCCTGGTAGGCTGCAGTCCATGGGGTTGCTAAGAGTCAGACTCGACTGAGCGACTTCACTTTCTCTTTTCACTTTCATGCAGGGGAGAAGGAAATGGCAACCCACTCCAGTGTTCTTGCCTGAGAATGCCAGGGACGGGAGAGCCTGGTGCGCTGCCGTCTATGGGGCCGCACAGAGTCGGACACGACTGAAGTGACTTAGCAGCAGCAGTAGCAGTACTAGATTTTTAAAAACCGTATTGAAATATATTTTTAAAACCCTATGGATTTTTTTGTCAAAGACATGCACTCAACAACAAAAATTTTGGTCAAGGTAATTTATGTTATAAGGGAAAACATTTTTCTCTTTTAAAACTCAATTTTTATCCATAAAACTCTATGAAATTAAAACCTAAATTTTTTTAGACTCGTAGAAAATAGAATAGATACTTGAAATTGTGAATGTCATTAATTACTTTTATTTGGCTTTGGAGTCACTTTTTATATGTTTCTGAGAAAATGTCATCAGTGTAACAATTTAGCTCATGCATTTGACATTCTGTGAAGGTTTCTTCTTAGGAGGTAGGAAGCTGCTCCAGCATCAAACCTGCAAAGGCCAAATAGCTTTTTAGACTGGCATTCTGCATCTGCATTAGGAAGGGAATTTTTTTCTCAGCCCCCAGAAGCCCTGAATTATGGCTTTGACTTTCAAATATCTTCCTAGGTTCCTGAAAAGTAAGTGTTAATAGCAGCCATAATAATTAGTTGCATAGAAGTAAGCTGTAATTAATTACTAAATAATCAGCAATTAATAAGCAAATGAGTATTCCAGTTGAATATATGCTGCCAATAAGGAAAATTGATAACCACAACCTTAATTAAAGAGAATAATCTAAACACTGTCAGTTAACTTGAAAGAAATATTTTCCAAATAAGCTGCAAATTGGATAATTAGGGATTGCTAATGATAAGAGATTTTTCCTCACTAATCTCATTTTGTTTACCTCCTGTTATGTGCTAAGCCTAAAGTAAAACAATATCCTACAGCATAATGAAAAGAATTGCTTTTCTTCAGTTTTTGCAAGAATGCTAGTTCATTCTGACTCACCAGTAAACAAAGTTTTATCATATGAAAATAAAACCCAAGTTTAAAGTATATCATTTCATATTTGTAATAGTAACATGGTGGAAATAGTGTGTTTTTTATCAGTATAGGCTCCTAGAGGCAGAAAATAGGGCTGGAAGTCCATTAAACTTTCCAGCACATTTAGGGTGTAATAGTAGTATATCTAGATCTTCCTAAGGTGGTGCTAGTGGTAAAGAATCAGCCTACCAATGCAGGAAACGTAAAGAGACAGGAGTTTGATCCGTGGGTTGGGAAGATCTCCAGGAGAAGGGCATGGCAACCCATTCCAATATTCTTGCCTGGAGAATCCCATGGAGAGAGGAGCCTGGAGGGCTATAGTCCATAGGGTCACAAAGAGTTGGACACAACTGAAGCAACGTGGCACTCTGTGTAGTACAGCTTACATGGTCTGTAGTAGAGCTAACAGTGTCACTGATATTTTGAAGGTAACATTTCAGAGAAGAATTGAGCATTTCTGAGTACTATTTTTGATACTTGAGGGACAGTGGTACATGTTTTAAATATCACTTTCTCTTCTTCATTGTGCATAGAATCTCTCAGCAGAAGCCCCATCGAACCCAGACTTCTCCACTCATTAAAAATATTTAACATTTTCTCTGTTATCTCTGAATTAGAAATATCTGATTTGTGTGTAAATTGAGTCAACACGGACAACAGCAAAAATAACTACTGCTTGTGGATAGCCTAGCATGGCCCTGGGGTCTGCTTGCAGTCCTTTTCATGTGGTAGATTAATCCTTTGATCCTCACAACCACCCTTGATAAACAGTCTGTGGATGAAGAAATTAAGGTTGAGTCATTGCCAAAAGTCACAGAGCAAAGATGTCAAGATTTAAACCCAAGCTTATCTGATTCTGGAGCAAAGGTGTTCCTCATTTTGTCATATTAGTTTTTCACCGTACTTCAGAAACAAGACTCTAAATTAAATATCAATAGAAAAGCATTCATTGAGTACTATAGATTCAGCATATAAATAACCTCAGGGAAAAATGAATTCTAGAGCATATTTCATCACCAGCCAGCAGGTACATAGAATCTGTCAAATTTAACCTAGGTGGTCAAATTATTTTTCTTTTGAAGTTCTACTGTTATCCATTTCAAATTATCCCTAGTACTTTATAATAAAAGGGGATTTTTTTTCTCAACAACGGTTAACCTCTAGTTTTTAGCAACTGGCAGCACTTTAAATGTCCAACTGTTTGTATTAATTATTTTTTTAAATGACTACCATGTCAGTCATTTTCCTTAAAGTGTTTATAATAGATAATGATTTTACTTTAAAAGTATTTGTTATTTCAAATATGAAATCTTCTATTATGAAGTCATTTAACAGAGGCTATCTGTTTTCAGTCAATCCAGTATACTCTTGACTTAGCTTTCAAATCTGAAATGATTCTTTTTAAATATCTTTGTCTTGGGATGAACCAGAGGGATGGTACGGGGAGGGAGGTGGGAGGGGGGTTCAGGATGGGGAACACGTGTACGCCTGTGGCAGATTTCATGTTGATGTATGGCAAAACCAATACAATACTATAAAGTAATTAACCTCCGATTAAAATAAATAAATTTAAATTAAAAAAAATAAAAGCTTTTAGAAATAAATTCTGCAAAAAGAAAAAAAAAGATCCTTGTCTATTCTTTAAACAAAAGTCAAAATTAAGTTAATAGATATGTGGGGGGGTTTGCCAAAATAGAAGGAATCACAAAATATGAATATAAATCACAAATCATAATATAAAGGAATCACAAAACATAATTGTGATATAAAATATCACAATATAAGCACTAATGTTGTTGTCATTGTTTAGTTGCTCAGTCATGTCTGATTCTTTGCAACGCTGTGGATTCTAGCCCACCATGCTCCTCTGACCTTGAGACTTCCCAGGCAAGAATATTGGAGTGGGTTTCCATTTCCTTTTCAGGGAATCTTCCCAAACCAGGGATCAAAACTACTACTCCATCATTTTTAAACCTTGGTCATTCTATTCTTTGTTATCATCATGTACCGTTAATTCTGTCTCTTTATGGGTTCCTTTAAATGTATAGAAACATTCAGGGATTTTTCATTTTGAAATATAAAAATATAAATAAATGAACAAATAATCCTTCCTTAAAGCTGTGTCCTTCCAAAGCTTCCATCATGCTGCTGCTAAGTCACTTCAGTCGTGTCCGACTCTGTGCAACCCCATAGACAGCAGCCCACCAGGCTCCCTGTCCCTGGGATTCTCCAGGCCAGAACACTGGAGTGAGTTGCCATTTCCTTCTCCAATATATGAAAGTGAAAAGTGAAAGGGAAGTTGCTCAGTCGTGTCCGACTCTTAGCAACCCCATGGACTGCAGCCCACCAGGCTCTTCCGTCCATGGGATTTTCCAGGCAAGAACACTGGAGTGGGTTGCCATTTCCTTCTCCAATATATGAAAGTGAAAAGTGAAAGGGAAGTCGCTCAGTCGTGTCCGACTCTTAGCAACCCCATGGACTGCAGCCCACTAGGCTCCTCCGTCCATGGGATTTTCCAGGCAAGAGTACTGGAGTGGGGTGCCATCACCTTCTCCAAAAGGTTCCATCATAGCTCCTCCATTTTGGTAATTAGCCTTAAAGGGAAAGCTACCATCTCCTCCTCGTTACTCCTCATTCATTCTTCAACCTATTGCAGTGTTGCCATTATTAATTTAAGCCCTCATCTTATCCAACATTCTCTAATACTCAGTATTGAGGACTATTTTCTTGATACTGACATTGTTTCCCTTTTAAAAACCTCAAGCTAAAATTTATTTTAACTTCTATTTAAAAGAGAGGGTGGGGAAAAGAGAGGTGTGTGTGTGTGTGTGTGTGTGTGTGTGTTGGAGCTATTATATGAAATATATTTTTTAATCGTCTTCATGTTTTTACTTAGTAAATACTACCTATCTAGAACTTTATAACATCATTTTTTATTCTTTTTTTTTCTCCATTAACACAGAATCAGGAAGCACTTTTTGATTCTTTAGATATATGAAACTGAATTGAGGGCAGGGCATTTTGTAAAACAAAATAGGGAGAAAACCTAATAGGTTTAGTAAAATTCAGCACGTTAGCAGGGGCTTGGGAAGAGCCATATCTGAGCTGTGAATTCTGTTGAGGCAGATAGTAAAGAGGAAACAACTCTTTTGTTCAGTTTTAAATTGTTGGATTTATAATACTTTTTTTTGGCATAAATCAATTTGATATCTAATTCACAGACACTGATGTGCAGCAGAGCAATTGAAGCCAGAAAGATGGAAGTTAAACCTGTTAAACCTAGTATTTTTTTTTTTTCCCTTCATAGTAACTGTATCTTTTCTACAAAGGTCAGTAATAGCAATTTCACTTTCAGCCTATAATATAGAAGGTAAAAAAAAAAAAGAGATCTAAAATGTCATTTTTCCCTGTTCATGTTTCCCTCATTGTCTTGGAGAGTGAGGAATATTATGGTTTTTGAAAATTATTTGTATGATTGTGGGCTAATGGTGTCCAGTATATTTAAGTACTCACTGGTGAATTATTTATTTCAAAGAAAATCATAGAACTCCAGTATATGAAATAAATATAAAAACTTAAGTTCCATAACATGCTTACAGTGAGCTAGGGCTGTCCTTAGAACTTTGTAAATATTATCTCATTTAATCATGGAAACAACCTAATAGGGTAAGAACAATTATGGTGCCTAATTATTATAATAGGCTAGAAAGCTGAAGGTTAAAGGAATTAGGCATTTAATAACTAAGAAGCCATGATAGTAAGTAGTAGATTTAGGTTTCGGAGAAGACAATGGCATCCCACTCCAGTACTTTTGCCTGGAAAATCCCATGGATGGAGGAGCCTGGTAGGCTGCAGTCCATTGGGTCGCTAAGAGTCGGACATGACTGAGCGACTTCACTTTCACTTTTCACTTTCATGCATTGGAGAAGGAAATGGCAACCCACTCCAGTGCTCTTGCCTGGAGAATCCCAGGGAAAGGGGAGCCTTGTGGGCTGCTGTCTATGGGGTCGCACAGAGGCAGACACGACTGAAGTGACTTAGCAGCAGTAGCAGCAGATTTAGGTTTAATTCCAAACAGCACTGCTAATGTAAGCAGATAAATATATAGATCCTTGCAATGACAAGGGAACTGAAACAAGAGCTCGGCTACTGGCCAGACCTCCTTTTAGACCCTGACGTTATTTCCTAAGGAAATTCTAAGGACCCTCGTCACTAGTGTATTAAAAATCTTTGAACTTTACATTCCAAGTGGTTGACTGAGTGCAACTGGGAAGCCCACTCCTCTCCATATCAAGCATCACTTAAAATTATTTTAAAGGAAGAGACAAACCCACCACAACCATCATTCTCTCATTTGCTCAGGCCACAACTCAGACAGTATCTTTGATGTTCCTCTTGCCTTCATACTGTATTATCTGATCTATCAATAAGTTTAGGGCTTTCCTATCATCACATACATTCTGAATATTATAACTGCTTATAACATGCCTTGCTACCACTTTAGCCTAAGCCACAGCAATCTTTTTCACAACCTGTTTAAGTGACTTCCTGAATGGTATTTTTGGCTTTCACTCTTGCCCCCTCCAGTTAATTCTCTAAACCTAGAATGATCTTTAAAAAATGTGACTTCTTTCTCCTGCTGAAAACCATCCAATGGTTTGTCATCCCATTGAAACTGAAATGTTTCAGTCTCTACATGATCTGACACCAATTTGAGCTTACCTCCTCCCTTCTTCCTTTTATTTACACTATTCCAAGTATCCTGGCCTCCTCTCTGTTCCTCACAAACCTATCCTATATTTAGGACCTTTGCACTTGACATTCCTTTTCCTGAAACATCTACATGGCTGACTTCCTCACTTCTTCCAGGCCACTGCTCATTTATTGCTCTTCAGAGAGATTTTCCCAACTGTTTCCTCCAATGTATCTCAGCTCCCTTCCCAACCCCTTATTTTCTCTGCCCCCCATCCCCGTCTTTTCTTTAAATAGCACCTCTGTGCTAGTCGGTTTCTTTGTTTCCTCCTCTGTAAATCCACTTTCTGATCTCTGCTGTAAGTTCTGTGCCTCCTGAGGCTGATTTTTGCGGATTGCTTTCTCTGGGTTCTGTTGTCGTTCTGTCACTGGTTATGATTGGCCGCTGGGAGTACTGGCCGATCAGAGGGTAGAAAGAGTGACAGACCACGGTGCTTATTATCCCTTACTTCCTTTATGTCTTGAGTTTGTTTTAGCCATGATGCCTCTCCCCTGGGTCCTGTCTGGTAGTATCCTCCCTACAGCTCAAGTTCTTATTCTCTTCTAGGACTTCCCTGGTGGCTCAGACGGTAAAGTGTCTGTCTACAATGCGGGAGACCAAGGTTCAATCCCTGGTTTGGGAAGATCCCCTGGAGAAGGAAATGGCAATCCACTCCAGTACTATTGCCTGGAAAACCCCATGGACAGAGGAGCCTGGTAGGGTACAGTCCATGGGGTCACAAAGAGTCGGACACGACTGAGCGACTTCACTTTCACTTTCTATGAACGCAGTTCTCTTTACTTGCCTATCAGGCTTAGAATGGTTGTAATTTCCCACTATTGCTGGTTTCTGGGTGTTTCATCATCCTTTGTTGGTTTCTTTACCTCTGTCCATATTTCTGTATAGTCCCTTTGTTAGCTCTCTTCAGTTAAACTCATTGCCATCTATATCTTGCCTGAAATCCAAATGATTCAGCCTTCCTCCCCATTACTTGAGAAAGTCATATTTGCTTGTTTTTTATTGCCTAACTTTGCCACCAGAATATAAGTAAACAGAATGACTCCCTCACTCCTGCCGAGATGTACCTGCCCTATTCCCTAAACCTATGAATGTGTTACCTTACATGGGAAGACAGACTTTTGCAGGTGTGATTACGGATACAGATATGGAGATGGGGAGATTATCCTGGATTGTTTGCATGAGTCCAGTATAACCTTATGAGGCTTTAAAAGCAGAGAAGCTTTCTTGACTGGGTCAGAGAGGTGTGACCGAAAAAGACAGGAGAGATAAGAGGCTAGAGAAAATTTCCATCTGTCATTATTGACTCCACTCTGAAAATGGAAGAAGGGCACCACAGGCTAAATAGAGAGCAGTCAGCCAGGAGAAGCTGGGAACAGTGTTCAGCTGACAGTCAACAAGAAAACGAGGCTCTTAGTCCTAAAACTATAAGGAACTGAATTTTACCAATAATCCGGAGGAGGAGGAAACTGACCCTCCCTAGTACCCTATAAACTTCCTGACTTTGTCCTTGTGACAACTGTCTTGGATTTTCAACCTACAAAATTCTAAGGTTTTTTTTTTCTGTTTACACTATTGACTCTGTGGATACTTTGTTCTTAGAGCAATAGACAACAAATGCATGAGGTTTGAATTTACCTGAATCTTTGTTTTTTATGTGGACTTTCCTAATGGCTCAGTGTTCAAGAATCTACCTGTGATGTAGGAGCCACGGGAGCCGTGGGCTTGATCCCTGGGTTGGGAAGATCCCCTAAAGAAGGAAATGGCAACCCACTCCGGTATTCTTGCTTGGGAAATCCCGTGGACAGAGGAGCCTGGTGGGCACAGTCAGAAAGATCATAAAGAGTCAGACACTACTGAGCACGCACACACGTTGTCTACAGTGCCTAGAAGGGTATTTTGCACATGTGAAGATGCTCAATGAACATCTGGGGAATGGATAAATTGATTGGTTAATATATCTTAAGAAACCTGTGTTCATCTTAACAAAGCCTGTGATAGAACACAGTTGTTTCCAATAGTTACACAACATGATTGCCCATGAGATTATCAGGAAGTAAGCTCAGAGAAAAGGGGTTTAATGAATTTTACCACAAGTATTTCAAAACCTTGTCAAAATAAACTTACTATTTGATCTGTCATTTTAGAGTTCAAATGGCAAATCAATTCCCATTCAAGTTCAAAGTGAGCTTTGTATTCTCTATATTTAAGATGTCATGTATCTTTATCTAAAATGTGGCTTTAAAAAATGTGGACTAATTAAACTACCTCATGTAGATTCCTTTTAAATTGTCAAAAATCTATTTTTTAAATGAACTTGCATTGTAGATCACTTTTAACAGCTTTTTTTCTGAAAATATCTAATGATGTTTTGCCTCTATTGCACACCCCATGAACTTAAAAAAAAACTAATTTAAAATTCTAAATGTGTGGCTTTTGTGTGTGAAAAGATTCTTACTTAGGAAAACTGTATTCTGTTATCCTTAAAATAGACTGTATTATCAATTCAAATGTATAACTGATCAAATTAAAAGAGGGTGATTAAAAATAGTCATCTAGGCAACTATTAATTAGCTTTAAATTTAACTTTCTCTGTACTCACTTATGTAGAAAGAGACAGGAATTTGAAGCTAATGCTACATTATCAGAAGTCAAAACAGTTTTAAAAATATGCCTGAAGGTATATGCTTCAAGTTTACTCAAATCCGAGTATACTGAAGTAATGGTTACTTATATCTGTATCTTCAAATATTCAGACTATCAGAAGCTCCAGATTTCTCCATCTAGATGTCACTGCTTTTATAAACCTCTGGAGGAGGAAACAGCAACCCCACTCCAGTATTTTTGCCTGGAGAATCCCATGGACAGAGGAGCCTAGTGAACTACAGTCCACTGGGTCACAAAGAGTTGGACATGACTAAACAGCTTAGCACATACTTATAAACAAACAGTTTTGCACTTCAGATTCATTGCCAAAATGTAACCCATCTAGAGAGAAAGGTTTATTTTCATCTTTATATGTATATTTTTTAAATTACAATGGTTCTCAAAATGTGATTCCTGAATCAGCAGCATTAGCATCTCCTGGGAAAGTGTTAGAAACACAAATTTTGGGATTCCACTCAACTCTGCTGAATCAGAAACTCTGGGCGTGGGGCCCTACAGTATGTGTTTGCTAAGTTCTCCAGGCGGTTTTGGAGAAGGAAATGGTAACCCACTCCAGTATTCTTGCCTGGCAAATCCTATGGCGCCTAGGGGTTACAGTCCATAGGGTCTCAGGTATAGGACAGGGCAACTGAGCAGCTAAATAACAATAACCAGGCGATTATGAAGCGATTATGAAGCATGCTGAAGTTCAAGGAGCACCACAGTAGCTCAGTGAACTGCTTATATTTCACAGGGTCTTCTGCTCATTAACTGAATAGAATTAAACCACAATGAGAAAAGAAGAAAAATAAGGTGAACTTGAGGCCTTTCTCTAAAGAACACAAATTTCTAAAGTTAGTTGCCTGAGATACAGATGCATATATTTAAAATAGGTAAATTTCCAATTTGCTAATAAGGAAACTGGTGCTCCCTTTGGGGAAAATTAGCAAAGGAAGTCTCTAACCTGGAAAAATGTTTGCACATTTCATTTACAGTTTTGTTTTTCGCTTTTATCTATGTCTGGCGTTTATATCAACATAATACCAGACAATGTATCATGAAGGTCAAAATAATGATTTTATTGTCCTTTCTAAAGACATAAACATGTTTTCCTCAGTACTTAAAGAAAAACAAAAAAAGTAGTACTGACCCTCAATTAATAAATGTTTCCTTATGATAGATTTGTTCTAATACACCTAAAGGGTCCCTATAGCTGCTGAAAGCATTGGATAGAAGGCCCATTAGGGATTCCTCAAAGAGGTATTTAGTATGTGCCCACAAGGTATTTCAGCTCAGTTCAGTTCAGTCACTTAGTTGTGTCCTACTCTTTGTGACCCCATGAATCACAGCACGCCAGGCCTCCCTGTCAGTCACCAACTCCCAGAGTTCACTCAGACTCATGTCCATTGAGTCAGTGATGCCCTCCAGCCATCTCATCCTCTGTCGTCCCCTTCTCCTCCTGCCCTCAATCCCTCCCAGCATCAGAGTCTTTTCCAATGAGTCAACTCTTTGCATTTGCATGAGGTGGCCAAAGTACTGGAGTTTCAGCTTTAGCATCATTCTTTCCAAAGAAACCCCAGGGCTGAATTCCTTCAGAAGGGACTGGTTGGATTCCTTGCAGTCCAAGGGACTCTCAAGAGTCTTCTCCAACACCACAGTTCAAAAGCATCAATTCTTTGGTGCTTAGCTTTCTTCGCAGTCCAACTCTCACATCCATACATGACCACAGGAAAAACCGTAGCCTTTACTAGACGGACCTTTGTTGGCAAAGTAATGTCTCTGCTTTTCAGTATGCTATCTAGGTTGGTCATAACTGTCCTTCCAAG
The DNA here is from genome assembly GCA_006410935.1 of Redunca redunca. Lineage (NCBI taxonomy): Eukaryota > Metazoa > Chordata > Mammalia > Artiodactyla > Bovidae > Redunca > Redunca redunca. The sequence continues at coordinate 288,153 of SJYQ01000181.1, read as the reverse complement.
GAGTAAGCATCTTTTAATTTCATGGCTGCAATCACCATCTGCAGTGATTTTGGAGCCCCCCCCAAAATAAAGTCTGACACTGTTTCCACAGTTTCCCCATCTATTTCCCATGAAGTGATGGGACCAGATGCCATGATCTTCGTTTTCTGAATGTTGAACTTTAAGCCAACTTTTTCACTCTCCACTTTCACTTTCATCAAGAGGCTTGTGAGTTCCTCTTCACTTTCTGCCATAAGGGTGGTGTCATCTGCGTATCTGAGGTTATTGATATTTCTCCCGGCAATCTTGATTCCAGCTTGTGTTTCTTCCAGCCCAGCACTTCTCATGGTGTACTTGGCATAGAAGTGAAATTAACAGGGTGACAATATACAGCCTTGACGTCCTCCTTTTCCTATTTGGAACCAGTCTGTTGTTCCATGTCCAGTTCTAACTGTTGCTTCCTGACCTGCATACAGATTTCTCAAGGGGCAGGTCAGGTGGTCTGGTATTCCCATCTCTTTCAGAATTTTCCAGTTTATTGTGATCCACACAGTCAAAGGCTTTTAATTACTGCCAAATACTGAACAAGATACAAAGGAAAGCAAGGCAATCCTCTGTCTTCCAGGATTTTATAATTTAGAGAGGAATTAAAAGGAAAGGAAAAGCACCAAACATTTGTCTCATTCTATCATGTGCCAGGCATTGAACCCCTGAACAGAGCAGGATACACAAACCTTACCAGTTAATCCATGTAACCACTGAAGGAAGTGGCATTATTCTCAGTTTACACAAAAGAATACCGTCTGAGGGATGCTGAGAATTTGGTCAAATTCCTCAGATAAAGAACTGATGAAGATGAAATTTGAAATCGTAACTGATTTTTAAGACCATGTCCTTTCCTGTATACCATTTTTCATACAAAACACAAGCAGCAGTTCTTAAATGCTCAGTAAGTACCTAAATGCATGATAGAGAATTACAAAAGGAGTAGTAATTGTGGATGAGGAAATGAAGACTTCCCAAAAAAGTTCAACATAGATGTTCATTGAAAGAAAAATGTTCATGGCTTGAATAGTAGAAAAAAGGGTTAAAAGTATTCCAGAAGGGAGACACTGTGAAACAGAAAGTCATAGGCAGGAATAAAAAAGGCAGGTTCTGATACAGTGATGAAATCAGCCCAGCACATTTTAAGGGCCCAGTAAATGGTATTGAATGACTTTGCTTGACTCCAGCTATGTATGAAAGCACAGTCTGTAATGATTAAAGGACAGCAGTGAATAGCCTCACTTTCCTTAAGTGGCATATCTACTGTCTGTGTCCTTGTACATGCAGCCAAGGATTTGAGGCTTTCAGCTTTGACTTTGAATATCTATTATCTTTTCTCATGTAAGTGATAGTTTTTCTCTTCTCTGTAGCCAACAGGATCCATTCACGTTAGTCATATTGTCTCTCAAAAAAAAAAAAAAAAAAACCTACAGGTACATTTCCATAATTTTCTCAAGTCCTTGGAGCTGAACATATTCCTAAAAATATCAAATCTCCTAGGCATTTGTTTGCAGATGCATATGCCAGAAAAACTCAGTTTTACCTTGAATAATCCAATTTTCATTCAACTTAACATTAAGGAAATATTCTTAGATAATTATAGGAAGTAAAGTATTTCTGAAGAAAAGATTCATTTGATTGGTCTATTATACTAACTTCAGTGGATTTTTACATGCCTCTGTATTTATTTTGAGTCAAAGTCCCCATGTAGAAGTAGGAGATTTCAAGGAGAAATTTCAAAAGAGCCTTTGTTTTACTCTCTTTAAAGCCCTCTCTGTGTAAGACATATTTTGTCATTTGGTCACTGTGAATTTCAAAAGATCTCCTATAACTGAATAGTCATTCCCCAAAGATCTTTGATCTACTATGGGAAATGTCATTGTTCCCAAAGAAGGTAAAAAAAGCAGTAAGAAAATAATAAACATTCTCTTTAGGATATCACAGAATTGACTACAGACACTCAAGTGAATTTTTAATCTACAGACACATGACAAGGTTCGCAACAGAGGAGCTGATAATGCTTTACTTTTGTATAATGAGGGATGCATTTAAGATTTGAAACACAGCATGATGTGTGGTACTTTGAAAAGATTGGAGTGCAAATATGAAGTATGGAGCTTTGAAAATATAGTTAAGGAGTAATGTCAGCATCATGGTGGCATAAGTGGTTCCCTCTTTCTTTCCTCTTTGATTTACAACAAATTGAACATCTAAAACTAAAAAAAAAAAAAAAAAAAGTTATCTACCCAGCATACCAGAACACGTGAAATCATCCATCTATGCAGTCAAAGTGAGTAGATTGGACCCCAAGGAGGTTGCAGAGCAAAGGAAGTAATGGAGGCCTGTCAGCCAGTCCCTGTGAGCCAGCATGATCTTTCTAGCAGAGGAGGTGGAGGCGAAGATGGTACTGCCTGGCCACTTGTGCTGCAGCTGGGGGGACCAGTTTCTCTCTCTGAAGAGAGACCTTACTGACAGGGGGACTGAAAGGAAAGGAAAATAGGCAGACAAAAAGGACTGGAGGAAAGTGTCTCCTGTTGTCTGACCTAGGAAGGCTAGCAAACTGCCCATCCTTAGACCTCTGGGGACACCCCTCCCCATTTGAAGATTCCCCTGCAGAGCTGTGGGCACACCCAAAGCCCCAGGGACTAAGTGCAGACCTCCCCCTACTCTGCTTCCACCCTTTGCATATTTATTTTTAACTAGGGCACTCCCAACCTTAGTGGTGGGTCAGAGAAACCAAAAACCTGTGCTATAGCGCCACCTTCTGGAAAACAAAAGGAAAGCTCTCAACTACCAACCTGTTGAATTGTTAGACTCAAAGTAATCAAGTTCAGTTCAGTCGCTCAGTCGTGTCCGACTCTTTGAGACCCCATGAATCGCAGGCCTCCCTGTCCATCTCCAACTCCCGGAGTTCACTCAGACCCACGTCCATCGAGTCAGTGATGCCATCCAGCCATCTCATCCTCGGTCGTCCCCTTCTCCTCCTGCCCCCAATCCCTCCCAGCATCAGAGTCTTTTCCAATGAGTCAACTCTTCGCATGAGGTGGCCAAAGTACTGGAGTTTCAGCTTTAGCATCATTCCTTCCAAAGAAATCCCAGAGCTGATCTCCTTCAGAACGGACCGGTTGGATTTCCTTGCAGTCCAAGGGACTTTCAAGAGTCTTCTCCAACAACACAGTTCAAAAGCATCAATTCTTCGGCGCTCAGCCTTCTTCACAGTCCAACTCTCACATCCATACATGACTACTGGAAAAGCGATAGCCTTGACTAGACGGACCTTAGTCGGCAAAGTAATGTCTCTACTTTTGAATATGCTAAGAGCTGCCTAAATAAGAAAGGTGTTAACTATTTCAAATAAGAGCAGAGATACTTCTTATCAAACTATAAAAAGCATGCTAATATACCATGTTAATAGTATCACAAAAAGATAATTTCCTAGCAACTAAAATCAACAACATAAAAATTGGAACCTAACTGATAATTTAAAGTATCTATCATGAAAAAAAATCAACAAGCTACAAGAAAACTGAGAAAGGCAATACAGCCTTCCCAGGTATAAAATTAATGAACAGAAGGAATAGTTTACCACAGGGAAAGAAATTCTAAAAACAAGCAAACAAAAATCCTGGAGCTGAAGAACTCAATCAGTGAGATAAAGAATGCATTAGAAAGCATTGGAAATAGATCAGATGAAAGCGAGAATAAGCAAGCTCAAGTGTAGGTGGAAGAGGAAAGAGAAGTAAGATTTTATGAAGGTGAAGAAATGTTACAAAAACTATCTGACTGCATTAGAAAAGCCACACACACACACACACAAAGTCACCATGGAAAACCCACAACTGTAATAGTAGTGATATAGCAGAAACGCAATGATAACTGTTCACAGATTAGGTATAGGAGTAATATACCTCAACATAATACAGACTGTGAATGACAAACCCACAGCTAATGGTCTACTAAATGGAGGGAGACTGAAGGTATTTTTCCAAAGATCAGGAACAAGGCAAGGATGCCCACTCTTAGCATTCCTATGTAGTATAGTGCCTAGAAGTCCTAGCTGGAACAAATAGGCAAGACAAAGAAAAAAAATGTCATCCAATTCAAAAAGGAAGAAGTAAAATTGTTATTTTCTGATCATATGATCCTATATAAAAAAAAATCTAAAGAATCAGTAAAAAAGCTCTTGTAATTAAGCAATGTGTTTTAGTAAAGTGGTACTACACAAAGTCAACAATTGCTTTAATTTTTGATACAGTATACAAAAATCAGTTACTTTCCTTTATGCTAAGATGAAGCTAGCAGTAAAGAATCCATCTGTCAATGCAGGAGACCCAAGAGACACACTTCTGATCCCTGGGTCAGGAAGATCCCCTGGAGTAGGAAATGGCAACCCACTCCAGTATTCTTGCCTGGAAAATCCCAAGACCAGAAGAGCCTGCAAAAAGTCGGATATGACTAAGCACACAAACACACTAATAAATAAGCATCTGAAAATCAAAGAAAATCACTTAATTCATAATAGCACTGAAAACAATAAAATATTTAGGAATAATTTTAACCAAGGAAGTGAAAAATCTGTACAATGAAAACTTCAAAACTTTACTGAAATAAATTGAGGAAGACACAAACAAATGGAAAAGTATCCCATGTTCATGGATCTGAAGAAGTAATATTGTTAAAATGACCATACTACCCAAAGCCATGTACAGATCTGATGTAGTCCCTGTTAAAATACCAAGGAAATTCTTCGCAGAAATAGAAGAAACAATTCTGGAATTTATTTGGAGCTAGTAAAGGTATGAGAAGGCCACAGCAACACTGTATAAGAATTAGAATACTGGAGGTATCACAATTCTGAATTTCAAACTATACTAAAAAGCTATTAAGAGTAGTAAGGTACTGGCACAAAACTAGATATACTGAATAATGGAACAGACTAGAAAGCATATACAGACATATACAGTCAGCTAATAGTCAACAAGGATACCAAGAATACCCAATGGGGAAAGGATAATCTTTTTTAACAAAAGTACTGGGAAAACTGGAGAAAGACATACAAAACAATGAAACTGGACCTTTATCTCATATTACTCATAAATTAACTCAAAGTTGATCAAAATCTTGAACATAACATTTGATACCATAAAACTCCTAGAAGAAAACTTGGAGAATAAGCTTATGGATATTGATATTGGCAATAAATTTTTGGGACCAAAGACACAAACAACAAAAGCAAAAATCAACAAAGTGGCTACATAAAACTCAAAAGCTTCTGCATGGTAAAAGAAACAACAATGTTTAAAAAAAAAACCTACAGAATTAGAGAAAATTTTGTGAACCATATTTCAGATAAGGGGTTAATATTCAAAATGTATAAATTTAATAACAACAATAACAAAACTATCAAATAGTCTAATTTTAAAAATGCATAAAAGAACTAAATGGATTTATCCAAGAGAGCATCAAAATGGCTGACACATGAAGATACTCCAGTATCACTAATCATCAGGGAAATATAAATGAAAACTATGAGATATTACTTCACATCTGTTAGAATGACTATGTTCGAGAGGACAAGAGACAATAGGTGCCAGTGAAAATGTGTTAAAAAAGGGGTAGCCCTTTCACACTGTTGATGGGAATATAAGTTTGTCTAACCACTGTGGAAAACAATATTCAGTTCAGTTCAGTCGCTCAGTCATGTCCGACTCTTTGCGACCCCATGAACCGCAGCACGCCAGGCCTCCCTGTCCATCACCAACTCCTGTAGTCCACCCAAACCCATGTCCATGGAGTCGGTGATGCCATCCAATCATCTAATCCTCTATCATCCCCTTCTCCTTCTGCCCTCAATCTTTCCCAACATCAGGGACTTATCCAATGAGTCAGCTCTTCCCATCAGGTGGCCAAAGTATTGGGAGTTTCAGCTTCAACATCAGTCCTTCCAATGAACACCCAGGACTGAACTCCTTTAGGATGGATTGGTTGCATCTCCTTGCAGACCAAGAGACTCTCAAGAGTCTTCTCCAACACCACAGTGCAAAAGCATCAATTCTTCAGCACTCAGCTTTCTTTATAGTCCAACTCTCACATCCATACATGACCAGTGGAAAACCATAGCCTTGACTAAATGGAACTTTGTTGACAAGAAATATCTCTGCTTTTTAATAAGCCCTCTAGGTTAGTCATGACTTTCCTTCCAAGCAGTAAGCGTCTTTTAATTTCATGGCTGCAATCACCATCTGCAGTGATTTTGGAACCCAGGAAAATGAAGTCTGACACTGTTTCCCCATCTATTCCCCATGAAGTGATGGGACCAGATGCCATGATCTTAGTTTTCTGAATGTTGAGCTTTAAGCCAACATTTTCACTCTCCTCTTTCACTTTCATCAAGAGGCTTGTGAGTTCCTCTTCACTTTCTGCCGTAAGGGTGGCGTCATCTGCATATCTGAGGTCATTGATATTTCTCCTGGCAATCTTGATTCCAGCTTATGCTTCTTCCAACCCAGCATTTCTCATGATGTACTCTGCATATAAGTTAAATAAGCAGGGTGACAATATACAGCCTTGACGTCCTCCTTTTCCTATTTGGAACCAGTCTGTTGTTCCATGTCCAGTTCTAACTGTTGCTTCCTGACCTGCATATAGGTTTCTCAGAGGCAGGACAGGTGGTCTGGTATTCCCATCTGTTTCAGAATTTTCCACAGTTTATTGTGATCCACACAGTCAAAGGCTTTGGCAAAGTCACTAAAGCAGAAATAGATGTTTTTCTGGAACTCTCTTGCTTTTTTGATGATCCAGCAGATGTTGGCAATTTGATCTCTGGTTCCTCTGCTTTTTCTAAAACCAGCCTGAATATCTGGAAGTTGATGGTTCACATATCGCTGAAGCCTGGCTTGGAGAATTTTGAGCGTTACTTTGCTAGTGTGAGAGAAGAGTGCAATTGTGCGGTAGTTTGAGCATTCTTTGCATTGCTTTTCTTTAGGATTGGAATAAAAACTGAGCTTTTCCAGTCCTGTGGCCACTGCTGAGTTTTCCAAATTTGCTGGCATATTGAGTACAGCACTTTCACAGCATCATCTTTCAGGATTTTAAATATTAATATTAAGGCTGCTCAAAAAATTTAAAATAGTTCTACCATATAATCCAGCAATTCCACTTCTGGATATATACCCAAAGGAAATAAATAAAAGATTTCTATAAGATACATGCACTCCTATATTTAATGCAGCACAATTCACAATAGCTAAGATACAGAAGCAACTCAAATGCCCAGACTGACAAATAGATAAAAAAGATATAGTTCATATACACAATGGAATATTATTCAGCTGTGAGAAAGATATTCAGCCATATGCAATAACATGGTTGAACTCTGAGCACATTATGCTACGCAGAATAAGTCAGACACAGTAGGAGAAATACTGTTTGACATCACTTATATGTGGAACTTAGAAAATTAAACTTACAAAAACACAGGGATTAAAATGGTGATTACTAAGGTTGGAGAATAAGAGTAATGATATTTAAGATTCAAGCTTGTGATAAATAGTAAATGAACTATAGAGATATGCACAGTGTAATAAATATAGATAATACTATATTGTAATTNCACACAGTTACACTTTCCCTAAATATAGTTTTAACACATTTATAAGTAAATCCATATTCAGTATTATCATTAATATGACTATGGAAATGTTTTTCATGCTTCCTGGGAGGCTCAGATTGTTCATTCAATGTGTGTCCTTTCGCTGAATTACTTTTATTATTTTCCTCACTAAACCACCCATATATGGGTTTTCTTCAAGAAAAAAAAAAGTTCTTGTTGCCTCTGCTTTCAATAATTTTTGCTTTTAATTTAGTTACAAAAGTGAAATATTGCATACATGACATGCAATCATATTTTGACTTCAAGTTATTCTTTTGGCATTTTCCAGTATAACCAATTACCGTCAATCTTAAAAACCTGTATAGACGTTCACAATTACTGACCGCTGACAAGCAGTAAGTTTTGAAAATGATTAATGGAATAGAGAAAAAAGACTTCCCTGGTGGCTCAGACGGTAAAGCATCTGCCTACAATGCGGGAGACCCGGCTTCGCTCCCTGGGTTGGGAAGATCCTCTGAAGAAGGCAATGGCACCCCACTGCAGTACTCTTACCTGGAAAATTCCATGGACGGAAGAGCCTGGTAGGCTACAGTCCGTGGGATCTCAAAGAGTCGGACATAATTGAGCGACTTCACCTTACCTTACCTAATGGAATAGAAAAACTCAATAAGCTGATTTTCTTGCTTCCTCACATAGTGATATATTTTTCTCCTTGAACTCAGAGAATGATACCACTCTCAGTGTTGATTAGTGTAGCCCTCTTTGGATGACCATATTTACAAGTACTAAATTTCACACTTCTTAAATTGTCTTTGCATCTCTTTTTTTTCTATGTTTTATACTTTCATAGTTTCAGTTCAGTTCAGTTGCTCAGTCGTGTCCGACTATTAGCGACCCCATGGACTGCAGCCTACCAGGCTCCTCCATCCATGAGATTTTCCAGGCAAGAGTACTAGAGTGGGGTGCCAATGCCTTCTCCAGTTCTCTCTCTTTGGGTAGCTCTTTACCCAATAGCCCTGTGGCCCACTGACCTATTTCAAGCCTTTGATCAGCTATTACATTCTTGCTGAGGGCTGCTTTATTGACAATGCCAAAGCCTTTGACTGTGTGGATCACAATAAACTAGAAAATTCTGAGAGATGGAAATACCAGACCACCTGACCTGCCTCTGAGAAACCTATATGCAGGTCAGGAAGCAACAGAACTGGACATGGAACAACAGACTGGTTCCAAATAGGAAAAGGAGTACATCAAGGCTGTATATTGTCACCCTGCTTATTTAACTTCTATGCAGAGTACATCATGAGAAACGCTGGGCTGGAAGAAGCACAAGCTGGAATCAAGATTGCTGGGAGAAATATCAATAACCTCAGATATGCAAATGACACCACCCTTCTGGCAGAAAGTGAAGAGGACCTAAAGAACCTCTTGATGAAAGTGAAACAGGAGAGTGAAAAAGATGGCTTAAAGCTCAACATTCAGGAAATGAAGATCATGGCATCTGGTCCTATCACTTCATGGGAAATAGATGGGGAAGCAGTGGAAACAATGTCAGACTTTATTTTTGGGGGCTCCAAAATCACTGCAGATGGTGATTGCAGTGATGAAATTAAAAGATGGTTACTCCTTGTAAGAACAAGTAATGGGCAACCTAGATAGCATATTCAAAAGCAGAGATATTACTTTGCCAACAAAAGTCTGTCTAGTCAAGGCTATGGTTTTTCCTGTGGTCATGTATGGATGTGAGAGTTGGACTGTGAAGAAAGCTCAGCGCTGAAGAATTGATGCTTTTGAACTGTGGTGTTGGAGAAGATTCCTGAGTCCCTTGGACTGCAAGGAGATCCAACCAGTCCATCCTAAAGGAGATCAGTCCTGGGTGTTCATTGGAAGGACTGATGCGGGATCTGTAACTCCAGTACTTTGGCCACCTCATGCGAAGAGTTGACTCTTGGAAAAGACTCTTATGCTGGGAGGGATTGGGGGCAGGAGGAGAAGGGGTCAACAGAGGATGAGATGGTTGGATGGCATCACTGACTCAATGGACATGAGTTTGGGTAAACTCCGGGAGTTGGTGATGGACAGGGAGGCCTGGCCTGCTGCAATTCATGGGGTCGCAAAGAGTCAGACACGACTGAGTGACTGAACTGAACTGAACTGAGGTCTACCTGGAACACCCTATTTAAAATACCAGTCTTAACCTTGACCCTCCTGATGCCCCAACCTAGTTTGCTTTTGTTTGTTTCAGCAGCATTGATTATATGGAAGATTCTTTATACTGTAGTTATTTACATGCACCCCACCAGAATGTAAAGTCTGCATGTAGAGGACAGCAGTCCATAGAGCCCTAGATCCTAGAAGAGTGCCTAAGGATAGTAACCATTTAGTGAACACTTGAAGAATAATAAGTGGATCGATGAGTGAATTTACACACATATTTTGGAGTTAAGTAAAGTCATCCTCGTAGAAGGCAATGGCAACCCACTCCAGTACTCTTGCCTGGAAAATCCCATGGACAGAGGAGCTTGGTAGGCTGCGGTCCATGGGGTTGCTGAGTTAGACATGACTGAACAACTCACTTTCACTTTTCACTTTCCTGCATTGGGGAGGGAAATGGCAACCCACTCCAGTGTTCTTGCCTGGAGAATCCCAGGGACAGCAGAGCCTGGTAGACTGCTGTCTATGGGGTCGCACAGAGTCAGACATGACTGACATGACTTAGCAGCAGCAGCAGCAGAGTCAGCCTGGTAGGCTCCATCAATTACCTGCTCTAAAGTAGGAATAATAATTATGTGCTAACTTGCTTCAGTTCAGTTCAGTCGCTCAGTCGTGTCCGACTTTGCAACCCCATGAATCGCAGCATGCCAGGCCTCCCTGTCCATCACCAACTCCAGGAATTCACTCAGACTCACATCCATCGAGTCATGATGCCATCCAGCCATCTCATCCTCTGTTGTCCCCTTCTCCTCCTGCCCCCAATCCCTCCCAGCATAAGAGTCTTTTCCAATGAGACAACTCTTTGCATGAAGTGTCCAAAGTACTGGAGTTTCAGCTTTAGCATCAGTCCTTCCAAAGAAATCCCAGGGTTGATCTCCTTCAGAATGGACTGGTTGGATCTCCTTGCAATCCAAGGGACTCTCAAGAGTCTTCTCCAACACCACAGTTCAAAGCATCAATTCTTCGGTGCTCAGCCTTCTTCACAGTCCAACTCTCATATCCACGCATGACCACAGGAAAAACCATAGCCTTGACTAGACAGACCTTGGTCGGCAAAGTAATGTCTCTGGTTTTGAATATACTATCTAGGTTGGTCATAACTTTTCTTCCAAGAACTAAGTGTCTTTTAATTTCATGGCTGCAGTCACCATCTGCAATGGTTTTGGAGCCCCAAAAATAAAGTCTGACACTGTTTCCACAGTTTCCCCATCTATTTCCCATGAAGTGATGGGACCAGATGCCATGATCTTCGTTTTCTGAATGTTGAGCTTTAGGCCAACTTTTTCACTCTCCACTTTCACTTTCATCAAGAGGCTTTTTAGTTCCTCTTCACTTTTTGCCATAAGGGTGGTGTTATCTGCATATCTGAGGTTATTGATATTTCTCCTGGCAATCTTGATTCCAGCTTGTGTTTCTTCCAGTCCAGTGTTTCTCATAGTTTAGAAAGCTCATTTTCTTTATGTCATAATTTGTTTCTCAAAATAAAGTGTCTTAAAAAGGGAGTAATGTGGCACTTCTGTTTTACTTTATTAAAACAACAATAAACTCTAGTGTCTTTTTATATACTTTTTGTTCATGTCCTCGATATTTTTAGAATTTAATTTAGATTTATATATTTTATTAAACTATATCTCAAAAGTTACTACTGCATTGATTTCTATAAACTGGAACCACCATTGACTTAATAAAGTGCTGAATTCTGCTCTCAAGGAAAAAGCATATTCTTTACTCAAGATTTACTGTCCCCCTCAACTTTATTTGGCAGACATGCTGGTCTGTGATGTTTTGGTTAGCCACCTAGCAATTATTTTTAAATGGATGTTTTTATTTTTGTTTTAAGAAAAAACATTAAAATGGAATAGTCTCTCCATTAAATATAATAATTTCACGGTATCATTCTATGATTAAAAAAAAACCCTAGAAAAAGTCAGTCCTATTTAAAGATCAGTTGGTAAGAAATACTGCTTATCTGCTTCTTCTCACTCTGTACATCAGATTCTTACCTGTGTTAGCAAATTGTCTTCCTAGTATCCTGCATACCTCCCTGTCTAATGTTGAGATTCTTTTAACGTAGCTTTTATAATTAGAAGCATCAATTTGTTGAATATAATAGTGCATGCTAAATTGCTTCAGTTGTGTCCAACTCTGTGTGACCCTATGGACTGTAGCTCGCCAGGCTTCTCTGTCCATGGGATTTTCCAGGCAAGAATACTGGAATGGATTGCCATGCCCTCTTCCAGGGGATCTTCCCAACCCAGGGATCAAACCTGCATCTCTTGTCTCCTGCATTGGCAGGTGTGTTCTTTACCACTAGCGCCACCTGAGAAGCCCTGAATATAATTAAGCCCATGTGATTATTTTTAATATGCAATTTTTAATGTTAACAAATTCTTTTTTAAATGTCATTATGAATACTTTTACAAATTATTAGTTGTACATATGGTAGTTATTCTAAATCTTCTATTTCAAGTTTAAAAAATATTTAAAAAAATCTTATTTTAAAAATAACTGTGAAAGTATTATTCATATTTTTTGTCACATCCAAACTTAGCTGTTGTCCTCTGTGTGTCCCTGTTTCTAAGCCCAATATGTGCTGGCATATCGATTCTTTGTGTCAAGGAACATGTCACAACTTTCATAAAAGTATCAATCTCAGCTTTCCATTTATTCAAAGTTCACTTTAAGTATATTTTATTTATCAATAATATTTCTATGAAAGTTTATTTTCATCCAATATATTCTAGAAAATGCCAGCTAGAATTTGCTTATTAAACTCAGAATGTCTTCTATACATTTCTCCATTACCATTCAGAATTCTTTTTATGCTTTCCCACTTCTCTCTACAATAGCATCAGTGTGCCCTTTACAGTCCACATTTGAAGGCTTAATGATAATAGGATATTGTACAGTTATTTTTGTTGGAATTAATGTCTTATGGATATAACCATGATTTTGGAAGTATAGAATAGTAACTTACCTACACTGGAGGTGGAGCCATAACTTTATTAACATTTAGCTAAGTGCACTGTAAATCATACTGAAATTCAGAGTAAACCATGTCTACAGGAATAAGCATACTCAACTTAGCTACCATAAGTTCTTTCTTCATTGGACAATAATTGCTTAGTCTATTGTGGGGGAATATATTAATATATGTATAAATTTTAAAGCTCTGTGTTATACCAGTGTCTGTAAAATAAAGCAATCGTACAAGTTAAAACCAGATCTCTCCATTTCAACAATTGTAGTGACCAGATCAGAGAATATTGACTTCAACTGTGTCCTGGTCCTTAATTCTCATAAGAATAAGTACTATCAGAATACTCTTGAAGTCTTCAAGGCATCTTGGAGAAAGGCTTTTGAAGCTTGTCAACCAGCTTGGATTATGACCGTTTTCAAATTTCTCTAGGGAGTAAAACAGGCAGCCTTCAAATTGCAGCCATTAGTGTATCTCTTGGATATAAGGGGGACCAAGGAATTATTATCTAATAATCTTCTTTGCTGTCTGACTTTTGTATTCTGACCTGAGTAAACTGTGAAATTAGGCTAAATATGAAACAATTCTAAGTATTTAAAGTAGACTGTGAAACATATGCAAGATATTAAATCAGTTTGTAACTCTTTAATATGGACCAAGAAAGTCCTAGCACATATTCCCAAGCAACTTCTTGAATAATGACCCACATTTGTGCCACACAGTACCTATGGCTTCAATGCTAAAGACAGAAACACAGCTTAATCCTACTGTTTGATTCATAATAAAAATTTTTGATTCTCAAAAAAGAAAAAAGACTAAAGAGAAGAAATACAGACAGTAATTTTCAGAACATTTTTCTTTCTTTTTATCTGCCTGGGAATGCAGGCTAAGTTGCTTCAGTCGTGTCCAACTCTTTGCAACCCCATGGACTGTAGCCCACCAGGCTCCTCGGTCTATCATAGGCTTTTCCAGGCGGGACTACTGGAGTGGGTTGTCATTTCCTTCTGCACGGGATCTTCCCAACTCAGCGAGTGAACCCACGTCTCTTTTGTCTCCTGCTTTGGGAGGTAGGTTCTTTACCACTAGTGTCACCAGGGAATCCCAGAGTTAGTTAAAACAAACCTGGAACAACATGTATTTAACAACTTAGGAAATTCATCTTACTGACGAAACAGGAACTTCATTTTACTGATGAACCTGAGATGGCATGTAAGAATAAAAAACAGACAAATCCAATGATGTATTTCAAGATATAATTGATGGCCTGTACTCAAGCCTACCTTATCACTTGGGGATGCTAAAAAATACATGCTAATAAAATAAAAAAATATTTATGTTTACCACTCTCCCACATTCAATTTAAATAATATGCCATCACTCCAAATGGAAAATTGTGTGATCAGAATACTTTGTGTAAGGCTATGATTTGTGCCACAATAAATGGAGTATAAAGAGCAATATTTTAATATATGTACAGAAGTTTGCTTCAAATAATAAGCTATTTTCAATCAGTAGGCTTACTATGACTGTATTCTTTGTTTTTTTCTTTTCCTTCTATGCAAAGGTATACAGCTTTAGTTATTTCTTCTAGACTATTACATGGGCCATGGACGGCAGCAGACAGTATTTATGTTTTTTGGTTTTTTTTTTTTTTTTTCATATTCTTCATGAGCATCCTGTGGAGCTAGGCTGAAAGCTTACTTAGAGCAAACATCAAGCCTGTCTTGCTCGGTGGAACAGCTCCAGTCCCAGCAGTGTGGCTGGTATATTTCAGGTGCTCAAAAAGGTTGAAACATTTTGTTAAATTGATTGAATGGGCATAGAATCAATGCCAAGTAATCATGCTCTGTCCCTAACCAGGGCTTTTTATAAAGCAGTGGATTTCAAAATGATTCACTAAACCTGCAGCATAGGCAGCAACTAGAAACTTCTTAGAAATGCAAATTCTCAGACTCCTTGACAGATCTTGAAAATCAGAGACTACATGGGTAGGTCCAGCAATTTGTGTTTAAAAAGCCCTCCAGGTAATTCTAGTGTGTGCTAGCTTGAGAATCACCAAGGTAAAGAAACTTCAAAAACAGTCTACACATTGACATCAAAGATTTTCAGAATTATGAGAGCGTCTCAACAGTCTATTTTAGAAAGACAACCCCTATGGACAGATTGTGTATAATTTTAATTTCTCAAGAACTTTTTTTTACTTCTTGAAAACTCATTTTGACTAGAGGAAGTATTCCCTATTCATGTGTAGCAAATTGTGTGTTTTGTGTAGGAAGGCTGACTTACTTGGAGTTACTGGTACATATCATGAGACAGGGACGTGGGTGCAGATGGTTTATTAAGAAAATGGTTCCAAAAAGCACAAGTGAGGAAATGATGAGCAGGAGAGAGTAAAGAGAAAAGCCAGTCGAGAATGTGTTGCAAAAATGCCTGTTGGTGGGAATACAAGTTGGTACAGCCACTATGGAAAACAGTATGGAGGTTCCGCGGAAAACTAAAATTACCATATGATTCAGCAATCCCACTCCTGGGAATATGTCTAGCCAAAACTGTATTTCACCCCTATATCCACCCCTGTATTCACAGCAGCACTATTCACTAGCCAAAACATAGACACAACCTAAATGCTGATTGACAGATGAATGGATAAAGAAGGTATGGTACATATATACAATGAAGTACTACTCAGCCACAAAAGAGAATGAAATAAGGCCATTTGTAGCAACATGTGTACAACTAGAGCTTACCATATTAACTGAAACAAATCAGAAAAAGACAAATACCATATGGTGTACTTATATTTGGAATCTAAAATATGGCACAAATGAACCTGACTACAAGACAGAAACAGACTCACTCACAGACATAGAAAACAGACCTGTGGTTGCCAGGGGTAAGCAGGGGAGGGAAAGTGATGGACTGGGAGTTTGGGCTTGGTAGGTGCAAGCTATTACATTTAGAGTGGATAAGCAACACAGTCCTAATATATAGCACAAGAAACTATTCACTATTCTGTGATAAATAGTAGTGGGAAAGAATATTTTTAAAATGTATATGTGCATATAACTGATTCACTTTGCTGTACAGCAGAGATTGATGCAACATTGTAAATCAAGTTACTTCAATAAAAAACAATTGAAAATGGAAAAGAATGTGCTACAAAAATGGATTACAAATGTGGGCACATGGGGCTCAATCCTACAGTGAATCTCCTTGGAATCTATGTGTGGAATACACTGCAGGATCAGCCTACTGAAGAGAGGGGTGACTGAAGACCTTATCTAGTTTCTCCCATTGCTGTTGGTTGAAGGCTGGCCTGAGTGATGCCAACATATCCCCACACCTAGGTTAGGATTGTGTGTAGCCAAATAAGCTGGAGAAGGTCCTCAGGTAGAGAGATAAGACACAAACTCTTGAGATGGGTCTTGACAGTATGCTGGAAATTGTTTTCACCTGCAGTTATAGGCAACTCACATAGGCTGAGGGCCAATGAGCCAAAGAAAGCCTCTAATGTGGTAATTCTCACCCAGTTCACAATAATCATTTAATATCTATTACAAGACAGTTCAGGCTGGTGGCTAGGAATGTAAAACTAGATAAAACATCATTCTGCCTCAAGAAGATTTTAATCGTAGTAGAAGAGTAGACAAATAAAAAGAGAAAATTAGATATGTTCAGTGACAGTGATAAATTTCTACATGCATAAGAAGAATTTGTAGGGGAGAGGGTGTAGTGATCATGGAAGACTTCTTAGAGGTGATGATAATCATGGTAGAGGGAAGTGCTGAAAGACACTTAAAAAAAGCTTTGGGGATGTGTTTGTGGACAGAAACCAGGATGATTGAGATGTAAATGGGCAGGGTTAAAAAAAAAAGACAGAGAGAAAACAATCCTCAGCCATATTTAAGAAGACTGTTTGTGCAAGTTGGTTGAAAATTCATCTGTTAGATGGAAGGAAGTCTGGCATCCCACAGGTGATAAATGGAGAGATATGGAAAGCCCAAGAAGGTGTAGGTAACTGATGTTGCAAATTCCCTAAGGAGGAAAGAATGGACCCAAAGTTCCTTTGGAATGATTAGGCCCTTTTTAGGAGGAGGGGTGCCTATTTTACTGTGAAGAGAGAGGAGAAATGAAGTTAAGAGGGTGTGCATTCATTTGTAAAATAGAGAAAATAACAGTAACTACCTTCTAAGGGCTGTGAGGAGACCTAACTGATGAAAGACACTAAAATCATTGTCATTGCTTCTCATGGATAATATAAACCCCCAAATGTTAGTGGCTGCTGCTGCTTAATAGCTTCAATCGTTTCTGACTCTGTGTGGCCCTATGGACTGTAGCCCGCCAAGGCTCCTTTACCATGGAATTCTCCAGGCAAGAGTACTGGAGTGGGTTGCCATTCCCTTCTCCAGGGGATTTTTTCAACCCAGGGATTGAACCCAAGTCTCCTGCATTGCGGACAGATTCTTTAACATTGAGCCACCTGGGAGGCCCCAAAATGTCAGCTAGTATTATTCAAATAAGAGCTCTGCTTGCTTTGTTTTGGATTTTAGAGATGCAGAAATGCAAGGGCTTGAAACCATGTCTATGCATTGATCTTTATTCATTATTGCTTTGAATAGGAAATAGTTGTGAAGTTGTTAGGAAATGAGCTAGGGGAATTGGTTGAAAGTTGAATGTGACTGCCTGGAAATGGCGAAGGCAGAACCAACAATACAGATATACAGAAGAATTGCTAGTTGGAATCTAGTGTCCAGTAAAGTTTGGAAGTCATGTTTTTGCAGTAACACTAAGCCAAACAGTTGGGTAATTCATTTCTAGGAATGGTAGAGCAGTGTGTTCTAAGGCATGTAAACAGCATTCAGGGTAGCACTAGTTATTTAATAGAAATTGTGCAGTATAAACAGTGACAAATAAGCATATGTATAAACAGCTTAAAAAGAAAAAAAACTTGAAAAAATTTCTCAAGACGTTTAATGAAAATTTTACAATGTATAAGATGATTTTGAATATTCTTATATCTGTGATCATAGCCCACGTTTCTTTGTCAGACTCTGTAATTCTCTTCTACAAATGACATTTTGTTTGAGCAGTTAGCAGTTGGTGCCTCAGTTTCAACTGACATGTTGTTACTAAACACAGTTCTAACACCATAAGGTGACTTGTCAGTGGTAAGAAAAAAATGGTTTATATTTCACTATAGTGAAATAGCATAGAAGGAAGAGTCAGTTGCTTGGAATTCTGGAAATGTCCATGCTGTCAAGTCCAATACTGTTAAAAACATTTTTTTACACTAGGATAAAAGATATACTTTTAATGGTAAAAGCTATGAAAAAACTTAGAAATATCAGAAAGCTTGAAGGCATTGTTTTGATTCTGTAACAAGTTCAAGGATCATACCTCCAATGAGCTTGAATATCTTGAATATGAACCACACAGTCACTTTAGGGATATGGCCATGGAAGTTTACATTTTTCATTTCTTTCTTTTTTCTTGTGGATACTTCGTGTATCAAAATGGATAAGACCTTTTTGAACATTTTTCCTCCGTAAAGTCTTTTGATTCTAGAATCATCAGCATTTTATACCGTTATACTATTTTAGAAAGCAGTTCAGTTCAGTCACTCAGTCATGTCCAACTCTTTGTGATCCCATGCACTGCAGTATGCCAGGCTTCCTTGTCCATCACCAACTCCCAGACTTGCTCAAACTCATGTCCTTCAAGTTAGTGATGCCATCCAACCATCTCATCCTCTGTTGTCCCCTTCTCCTCCTGCCTTCAATCCTCCCCAGCATCAGGGTCTTTTCCAATGAGTCAGTTCTTCACATCAGGTGGCCAAAGTATTGGACTTTCAGCTTCAGCATCAGTCTTTTCAATGAATATTCAATACTGACTTCTTTTAGGATAGACTGGTTGGATCTCCTTGCAGTCCAAGGGACTCTCAAGAGTCTTCTCCAACACCACATTTCAAAAACACCAATTCTTCGGCACTCAGCTTTCTTATGGTCCAACTCTCACATCCATACTTGACTACTGGAAAAACCATAGCTGTGACTAGATGGACCTTTGTCAGCAAAGTAATGTGTCCGCTTTTTAATAAGCTGTCTAGATTTGTCATAGCTTTTCTTCCAAGGAGCAAGCATCTTTTAATTTCATGGCAGTGAGAGACTTTATTTGGGGGGCTCCAAAATCACTGCAGATGGTGACTAAAGCCATGAAATTAGAAATCAGAGTCCCTGTGAAATACTGAAAGAGCCCAGAAATATCAGAAAAACCAAACTAAGGATGTCTTTTAAGAAGTAACAGTCAGCTTCCATATTGGCTTTCATCAATGATGTACTACTGAAAACCCAGAATATGACCAAGTTACTCAAGAACAATAAAAAGCTGATTAACTAACCACAGAAACTAGACTCTAACACCTTATTGCAACAATATCCAAGAATCGTTGTCCATTTCTCTTCTGGAAGCTCTTGTCACTTTGGCCTGTGATGTAAAACAATCAGACTATGTACACATGCATGCACACACACACATACACACAAACACACACAGGTATATCCCTGGAGTAGAAAATGGCAACCCACTCCAATTTTCTTGCCTGGAAAACCCTGTGGGCAGAGAAGCCTGGCGGGCTACAGTCCATGGAGTCACAAAGAGGCAGACACAACTGAGTGTATGCACAAATACACACACACACACACATATTATCAGTTAGCAAGTATAGCAAGTTGCTCACATTCTGAAGAGAATATGGAATATGGGAGGTAAGACACACTAAAAGAAAAGCAAATTTTCATATACCACTTTAAGAAAAATCACCATGGTGTAGAGTCGTGGATGAAATCATCTGCATTTCTCAAGTTCTACTATGGACCATTCTCTCTTTCTCAAAAGTGATTAGTAGATTCAATAATAAGTTCAACAGAGTTCAAAACTGTAAAACTCCAGTGTATGCCATACAATATTCTGAAATATTCTGTTTAACTTAACTTTAAAGAAAGCATTAGTTTCTGAAACCTGGAGAAAAAGGGCTATGAAAATATTACATCAAAAGGATATTTACTAATTATTGACTCTGGCTTTCACCCCTAGCTTTACGATTTGAAGGGTTTACTTCAATTTCTTCATATGTAAAGTGGACATAATTGTAATGCTCACATCATAAGAATATTGTGAGCATTGGATAAATTATAAAATCACTAAGTCCCTGGCAAATAGTAAGCACTCAAGTGTCAGATTTTATTATTATTAATATTATTGATATGCTATAAATGGCATTCAATAAACATTATACTAACCTATTTAATCCTCACTATACTCCTGTAAAAATACTGTATTTCAGATAATCAGGAAACTGCAACTCAGGATAAGTAACATATCTGACTATCAATAAAAAGACCAAGCATTTCAACTCATATCTAATTATTCAAATTTTGTGTCCTTTTTCTGATACCACATAGTCTCCAAATTCTGAGGTATTTGATTTTTGACATTTGAAATATGGTATTCCTATACCTCATTACCATGAAAATAGTAAAGGTCTCTGCAGTAGATAAAATATGAATTGAGTCAGTTTCTAATTATTTAATTTTCTGAAACTCAGTTTTCATCTAATGACTTCCTTTCCTTACAAGTTTATCAAATGGTTTAGTCCCAGGTGCAGTAGGGACCCGCAGATGTATACACATGAGTTAGGGCTATATAATGTTCCTTTATTCACAAACAGCATGCAGTGAAAATCTGGCTTGTGCCTGGCAAAAAGTTTTATTGAAACCCTATGATCTGTCAGTGATTATTCTAAAGGTACAGATCAGTGATGAAAATGAAATTCTCTCTTTTTTGAAGCTTATATTTTTAGGCACAGAAAGAGATGGTAAATAAGTGTGTGTGTATGTGTGTGTGTCTTGTGGGGGATAGTGGATAGGCGGGTTATCATGGAAGGCATGCCTGCTGGACTGACATTAAGACAGAAAGCTAGATGAAAGGAAGGAGGGACCAAGTGCATGTCTTGAGTGAAAGGACAATCCAGGAGGTCAAGCAAGGGCAAAGACTGACTCTACTGAGGACCAGCAAGAAAGCCCGCTGAGCTGCAGCACAGGGAGTACGGAGGATATAAAACACAAGATGCCCTCGCAGCCAGTTACAGAACTACACACTGTGTAATTAAGGCTGGAGTGAAGGCGCAGTGTTAGAGAGTGCAAGAGGGGGAGCGATACTGCCTGAGGTTAGGATGGTAGGAGTGGGAAAGAATTTGACATTTGTTTCAGTCTTTGAATTTTGAGAAATGCTTTGTCAGGGAGAGAGGATAGAGAATAGATCAAAAGGAATAGAGCAAAGGCATGAAAGTTCGCAATTGTGAAGGGCCTGTATGTTGCCTTTTGATGTGATCAGTAGATTTCTCTATAAGATTTTTTCTTTATTTGCTTCCAAGATACCAAGAAAGCCTTATTTCATAAAGCCCAGCAATTAAGTGCAAATGTGTGCCCAAATCATCATTTTAAGCTTCTGATCAAAATCCAAGTAAAAACTTATATTTACTTTTTTAGCCAGTTATACTTAAGAATTAATATACTCTGCCAAGGGTCATGTAACTTTTAAAAATAAATAAAATAAATATTTTTAATGTAATTCATTTCTTGTGCTAAAAGTTAACATATTAGAATATGATATAAAAAGGCGGGGGACAAGGCAAAGGATGAGTGATCTTTCAGCAAACACTGCTTTTCCTAGTTGTTTTGGAATAATGTATGTTTTATCACTAAGGCTGACATCTGAAAAAAACACCATTGCAACCAGAAACAAAAACAGTAGCATGGTGGTCCCCTTCGCTAGAAATAATTATCAAATATTTATTTATCTCCTCATCAGGCGAAGTATTAAAATCTTGAATTCACTTTTAATCACTGCTCGGTAATATAGGATGCAGGAAAGTGGTCAGTGCCATATGAGGAACACAGATTCCCTAGTTTCTTTCTTTAGCACACAGCTTTCCACATTAAGAAGCATAGCAGGTAGCATAATGTTGGCCAAATCTCAGCGGTGGCATATTTCCATCTCCCAGGGGATGTGGGAAGACCCAACTGCACAGCAGTAACAATAATTCTAGCATATCCGTTTATGAAATAACTTTGGCAGTAATGACAAGAGGATTTGGATGAAAGTATATTTGTGGTCTTCCAGCTGGAAGATCAGAGCAGAGATTCTAAAGCAAAAGGCACAGAGTGGGATGGCAGATAGTGGCTGCTTGGATAAGAACACAAGAGAGTTGGGGATCCATGCTGAGCTCCAGGGGAAATGCAAACAAGGCAGTTTTTCAGAATATTCTCTTGCTGCCCACTGTCAGTGCAAGAGATTACTAATGCCATCTGCTGGACATACTTGGGATTTAAAAATGGAAACCACAGAAATGATACCCCAGGGTCTTTTTACATAGTGGCTTCAGTTCTTCTGATTTCGGTATTGACCATCTGGTGATGTCCCTGTGTAGAGTCTTCTCTTGTATTGTTGGAAGAGGGTGTTTGCTATGACCAGTATATTCTCTTCAGTTCAGTTCAGTCGCTCAGTCATGTCTCACTCTTTGCAACCCATGAATCTCAGCACACCAGGCCTCCCTGGCATCACCAACCCGCAGAGTTCACCTAAACTCATGTGCATTGAGTTGGTGATGCGATCCAGCCACCTCATCCTCTGTTGTCCCCTTCTCCTCCTGCCCCCAATTTCTCCCAGCATCAGGGTCTTTTCCAATTAATCAACTCTTCACATGAGGTGGCCAAAGTACTGGAGTTTCAGCCTTAGCATCAGTCCTTCCAGTGAACACCCAGGACTGGTCTCCTTTAAGATGGACTGGTTGTATCTCCTTGCAGTCCAACGCACTCTCAAGAGTCTTCTCCAACACCACAATTCAAAAGCATCAATTCTTCAGTGCTCAGCTTTCTTCACAGTCCAACTCTCACATCCATAAATGACCACTGGAAAAACCATAGCTTTGATAGACGGACCTTTGTTGGCAAAGTAATTTCTCTGCTTTTCAATATGCTATCTAGGTTGGTCATAACTTTTCTTCCAGGAAGTAAGCGTCTTTTAATTTCATGGCTGCAGTCACCATCTGCAGTGATTTTGGAGCCCAAAAAAATAAAGTCTGACACTGTTTCCACTGCTTCTCCAACTATTTCCCATGAAGTGATGAGACCAGATGCCATGATCTTCGTTTTCTAAATGTTGAGCTTTAAGCCAACTTTTTCACTCTCCTCTTTCACTTTCATCAAGGGGCTTTTGAGTTCCTCTTCACTTTCTGCCATAAGGGTGGTGTCATCTGCATATCTGAGGTTATTGATATTTTTCCNCTTCCAGCCCAGCGTTTCTCATGATGTACTCTGCATATAAGTTAAATAAGCAGGGTGACAATATACAGCCTTGACGTCCTCCTTTTCCTATTTGGAACCAGTCTGTTATTCCATGTCCAGTTCTAACTGTTGCTTCCTGACCTGCATACAGATTTCTCAAGAGGCTGCTCAGGTGATCTAGTATTCCCATCTCTTGAAGAATTTTCCACAGTTTCTTGTGATCCACACAGTCAAAGGCTTTGGCATAGTCAATAAAGCAGAAATA
>SJYQ01000181.1:225800-246567 GCA_006410935.1 Redunca redunca | reverse complement strand
GCCAACTTTTTCACTCTCCTCTTTCACTTTCATCAAGAGGCTTTTTAGCTCCTCTTCACTTTCTGCCATAAGGGTGGTGTCATCTGAGGTTATTGATATTTCTCCCAGCAATCTTGATTCCAGCTTGTATTTCTTCCAGTCCAGCATTTCTCATGATGTACTCTGCATAAAAGTTAAATAAGCAAGGTGACAATATACAGCCTTGACGTCCTCCTTTTCCTATTTGGAACCAGTCTGTTGCTCCATGTCCAGTTCTAACTGTTGCTTCCTGGCCTGCATACAGATTTCTCAAGAGGGAGGTCAGGTGGTCTGGTATTTCCATCTCTCAGAATTTTCCAGTTTATTGTGATCCACACAGTCAAAGGCTTTGGCATAGTCACTAAAGCAGAAATAGATGTTTTTCTGGAACTCTCTTGCTTTTTCCATGATCCAGTGAATGTTGGCAATTTGATCTCTGGTTCCTCTGCCTTTTCTAAAACCAGCCTGAACATCAGGAAGTTCACGGTTCATGTGTTGCTGAAGCCTGGCTTGGAGAATTTTGAGCACTACTTTCCTAGCATGTGAGATGAGTGCAATTGTGCAGTAGTTTGAGCATTCTTTGGCATTGCCTTTCTTTGGGATTGGAATGAAACCTGACCTTTTCCAGTCCTGTGGCCACTGCTGAGTTTTCCAAATTTGCTGGCGTATTGAGTGCAGCACTTCCACAGCGTCATCTTTCAGGATTTGAAATAGCTCTACTGGAATTCCATCACCTCCACTAGCTTTGCTCATAGTGATGCTTTCTAAGGCCCACTTGACTTCACATTCCAGGATGTCTGGCTCAAGATGAGTGATCACACCATCGTGATTATCTGGGTTGTGAAGATCTTTTTTGTACAGTTCTGTGTATTCTTTCCACCTCTTCTTAGCTAGTTTACTAGTTATATTTAAACAGTAACCCTGATATACCAAGAAAGATTAAAGTCATAGTCAATTTCATAAGTAGGAAAAAACATAGGATCTATTTTAGAAATCTATTCCTTCAAAATGTTTAATAGAAATAGTATTTTAGTACCTAGAGATGTTCAGTTTGAAGAGGCTGGAAAAATAATTCTAGGAGAACTAGTTCATTCATAATAATACTAGATAAATAAGGTGACTCGGCTAAACTACTTCCTTATTTGAAAGATAACAGTTTCCCTATTTTTAGTCAGCTTTGAATATTTTAGATAAATGGCCATTTATCTAACCATTTCTTCATACTTATTACCATTGTAATGCTGCTGCTGCTGCTAAGTTGCTTCAGTCATGTCTGACTCTGTGTGACCCCATAGACGACAGCCCACCAGGCTACTCTGTCCATGGGATTCTCTAGGCAAGAATACTGGAGTGGTTTGCCATTTTCTTCACCATTGTAATGAACAGTGTGTGTATTTACCCAACAGTTGGCTCCAGAATCATTGCCCTCAAAACTTTGCTAGTAGATTTTTAAACTCTAAGTTCCCTCCAGGCATCATAAAATCATATTAAGTATTTGTCTTTCTTTTTCCCATCGTACGTACCATGGTGCTTTGCACCTTTGTAAAACTTCAGATTTGAAAGTAATTGGTAAGAAAACAGAAGTCAAAGTGAGCCACTCAAGCCTAAACAAGGTTCAAGTTTTCTACTAATGACCTCTCTTTTGATATTAATTGGTTCTGAGTATAATTGATGTGGAAGTGATAGAATTTTAAATAGAAAGGTGAAAGAACTTTGAGTTAGAAAACCATGAGCTATTAAAGGCTGTTTCTGTTGAAAGAGGTAGTACGAAATGTACAGGTTGGGAAAGCAGAAAGGCACTGCACAGCATTTCAAAGCATACTCGCCTAACAGCACAATCCTTCTGATTCAGTTGAGTTCCTTTAAACCAGGGAACAAATATTTTATTTATCTTTGTATTCCCAGACATATCTAATGAATTAGGGATGTACTGGAAGTAACACTCCTCCTGCCCCATACCTTCGTCATACACCCCTCAAAGCTACGGATTGAAGAAAGCTGGAAGATTACTTTTCTTTGTGCATTTATTGTGTATTAGCATCCCTAATATATGTAATAGAATTTGACTAAATGTTTAATATGTAAAAGGAAAACTGACAGAAAGTTTTATATGTGAAGATTTATATAATGAAGTGCCTAAATGCTGGGCTCTTGAATTTAAAATGTTCCACTAAAAGTGGAGCATTTGATAAAAATCTGGCCTTGGTGTATGTTTTATCTCACTGAAGTTAAAGAAAATAACAAGAAAAGAACTTTAAAAATTGAGAGTAAGGGGTTCCCTGGGAGAAACAACCCTCTCTCAACTTGGAGTCCACAGTGCAGATATAAAGGATCACAGGTAGACATATATCTTATCAGCAGGATCCAACTTAAAGAAAAACTCAGGAAAAAAGGTATGAAAATATGATTCTTGTGACCTCTAAAAATAGTAACCCAGCAGTCCCAATAATCTGTGCAACAGAGAAGAGGGTACATCTAGAGAAGAGGGTGAGCCTCCAGAGATCTCTGGCCTGTTACATGTTTTAGTGTACACAGAAAGGAGAGTACACAGAAAGGAGAGTAGTATTTTGTTGTTGTTCAGTTGCTCAGTCATCTAACTCTTTGTGACCCCATGGACTGCAGCACGCCAGGCTTCCCTGTCCTTCACCATTTCCCAGTATTTGATCAAACTCATGTCCATTGTGTCGGTGATGCCATCCGACCATGTCATCCCCTTTCATCCCCTCCTCCTGCCTTCAGTCTCTCCCAGCATCAGGGTCTTTGGCAAGGAGTCAGTTCTACGCATCAGATGGCCAAAGTATTGGAGCTTCAGCTTCAGCAACTGTCCTTCTACTGGGGAAGCCTAAGTAATATTTAGAAAGAACAAAAGCCAAGTTTCCTCATTCTTTACATTAGTCCCAGAAAGACTAAAATTCAGAATTAGCTGAAGTGGCAAAATAAATGTCAAAGATACCTTTCAGCTAGAAACAGGTTTTAGCAGTATATGAAACAAAAGGAAGTAAGCCATTTACTGCTTGATGAAACTAATGTTGCCTTCCCAGGTGGCATGGTGGTAAAGAATCACTCTACCAGTGCAGAGATGCAAGAGATGTGAGTTCGATCCATGGGTCAGGAAAGTCCCTTGAAGTAGGAAATGGCAACTTATTCCAGAATACTTGCCTGGGAAAGCCCATGGACAGAGGAGCCTGGTCGGCTACAGTCTATGGGGTTGCAAAGAGTCAGGCACAACTGAGCACACACACAAAACTAATGTTAGTTTGGCTACTAATGGAGAGAAAATAGAAACATTCAAATCCTTTTGCTTCTGTTTCTCCATCTTAAAATTGGAAAGATTAGGGTAAAAGTCATTTAAAGAAATGTAAATCATTAGATTAGAAGGAGCAGGTGTTGGGAGATGGTTAGAGTATGCCTTACTGTTCTAAAATGAGGCCTGAAAAATAATTTATCAGAGCAGTTAATAAAGCTGTATATCTGATCACAATGTTGTAATTTAGAAATATTAGAGAAATACTGAGGAAGAGAACCCAAGTACAAGGCATTGGTATATTGTCCTAGTTTTCAAAAGGGAGGTAAACAGATTCTGACAAGTGTTTAACACAGTAAAATTAATATTCAGATACATTGCTGTTGTTCAGTTGCTCAGTCCTCTCCGATTCTTTGTGACCCCATGCAGTGCAGCATGTCAGGCTTCCCAGTCCTTCACCATCTCCCAGAAGAATATACTATTAAATACATGGCTTGAGGAACTTTAAACAAGATAATAGGACTTCCTTAAGAATAGGCATCACCAAAGCCTACTTAATATTTTTTTTTAGATTTAGATAATGTGGTAAATTTTTTTATTCTTTGTTGATTTTAATGTAGCATTGAAAAATTTTCCTTTAGGAAAACATTAAAAAGTCTATATAAATTGATGCCATTCAAACATTTTCACAAAAGACTACTAAGAACTACTAAGAACAAAAGATAGTAAACATTTTGGCTTCATATTTTTTTAAAAGTTCATAACATAATCTTATTATTGTCTTTAAAAGTTATACCATATATGAGTTTCTTTAAAATTAAATGTAATATATTTTGAAGCAAGATTGCTGGGAGAAATATCAGTAACGTCAGATATGCAAATGACACCACCCTTATGGCAGAAAGGAACTAAAGGGCTTCTTGATGAAGGTGAAGGAAGAGTGTGAAAAGGCTGGCTTAAAACTCAGCATTCAGAAAACTAAGATCATAGCATCCACTTCCATCACTTCATGGAAAATAGATGGGGAAACAATGGAAACAGTGTGAGACTTTATTTTCTTGGGCTCCAAAATTACAACAGATGGTAACTGCAGCCATGAAATTAAAAGATGCTTGCTCCTTGGAAGAAAATCTATGACAAAACTAGACAGCATATTAAAAAGCAGAGACATTACTTTGCCAGCAAAAGTCTCTATAGTCAAAGCTATGGTTCTTCCAGTAGTCATGTATGGATGTGAGAGTTGGACTATAAGAAAAGCTGAGTGCTGAAGAATTGATGCTTTTGAACCGTGAGTGCTGGAGAAGACTCTAGAGAGTCCCTTGGACTGCCAGGAGATCAAACCAGTCAATCTGAATGGAAATCAATCCTAAATTGGAAGGACTGATGCTAAAGCTGAAGCTCCAATATTTTGGCCATCTGATGTGAAGATCTGACTCATTAGAAAAGACCCTGATACTGGAAAAGATTGAAGGAAGGAGAAGAAGAGGATGACAGAGGATGAGATGGTTGGATGGCATCACCGACTCAATGGACATGAGCTTGAGCAAGCTCCAGGAGATGCTGAAGGACAGGGAAGTCTGACATGCTGTGGTCCATGGGGTCGCAGAGTCAGACACAACTGAGTGACTGAACAACAACATCTCAAATAGTAATCAGCTAAACTACTTTGTTTTGTCTCCAAATCTTCAGGCAAAATTGATAAGCCTAGAACATGGCCCAGATGTATTATGTAGCTTTGAGTACCTTTAATATTTATAGCTTATTACCAGAGTTTCTCTTACCTTCAGTTTGGGAAGTATGGAACTAGTGGAATAGTAAAACCACACTGATAGACATTCTACTCTTGAAGTGCAAGGAATTCTCTATGGTTATCCAAAGAGTCTGTCTTTAGACCTAGGGCTTCCCTTGTGGCTTAGCTGGTAAAGAATCTGCCTGCAATGCAGGAGACCTGGCTTTGATCCCTGGGTTGGGAAGATCCCCTGGAGAAGGGAAATGTTACCCAGTCCAGTATTCTGTCTTGGAGAATTCTGTGGACTGTATAGTCCTAGGGGGTCCCAAACAGTCGGAGATGACTGAGCAACTTTGACTTCACTCAGACCTAGTATTTTCAAAATTTTTAAGCTACACAAATTAAAATGAATAAATTACATCTATCAGATTTGTAAATGACATAAAACTAGAAAAGAATGCTTATATTTTCTTACATCATCAATATTCAAATTGTTAAGTCACTGAATGATATGCCTAAAATTTAAAATATGATAGATATAAAGTGTAGATTCAAAGTCAGTTGCATGATGTCTAGATGGATGAGACATGGTTTGACAGTTTAAGGCTATTAAAATGAAGGCAAACTTATTTTGAACATAGCAGAAGTAATATTTGCTCCAAACCATTCTAATGTTATCTCAGTTTCTGTGTCAGAAGCATTTTGTTAAGATCAAGAGAGATAACATTTTATCCAAATCTCTCCTAGTCAGTTCACATCTGTAAATAAAGTTAGTTCTGAGTATTAAACTTTCAATGGAAACACTGAAAAATAAGAGACGACTGAGCGTGTTCACTTTCACTTTTCACTTTCATGCATTGGAGAAGGAAATGGCAACCCACTCCAGTGTTCTTGCCTGGAGAATCCCAGGGAAGGGGGAGCCTGGTGGGCTGCCTTCTATGGGGGCACACAGAGTCGGACACAACTGAAGTGACTTAGCAGAGAGGAAGAATTCTGAGATGAGGAGCTGCCTAGAAATTATACCAGGTAATCAACTGCTAAAGGAAGGAGAATGTTTCAGAGCAAGTCAAAGAAGGTATAAGATATTGGAAAGTTGGCATGTAGACGAGGTTGGTGTTGATGGTTCTGTAAAGTCAGAAAACAAATGTTGTTAGAGCAGATAGAGAGAAACAATTGGTCAAATGGTGGGATGCTGACGTTTAAGATGTTAGAGGAGTTGTTCATTTGTGTCTAATAAATAGTCACTTGTTCTTGTCATGGCCAGAGTAGAAGCAGAGGTCATCTGAATAAAAAGTGACCAAGAGGTCAGTAGGTAGTGGCAGAGAGGGGCTGTAATGTGTGCCGTGGTAAAGAGCACAGACCTCAAAAGAGAATAGGAATTTGCTAAGAAAGAAGTAAAAGAAGGGATAATGGAAAGCTCAGAGAATGTCATCACCCCCTTTGATTCTGCAGTTTGGGATGTGAGCAAACAAAGAGAGGCAGTCATTTGTCAAAAACACTTGTCGCATATCAACTACAAATCACTGACCTTTCAGTCCAGCATGGATGCTAAAGTGCATGCCTCTAGATATGCAAAGGAGACTATGCCATAAGAAGTGTCACCAGTTGTCAGATTGCTCACATCTTGGCTTCTGTTAAACCTAACTGATGTTGAACTAGACTTTTTTTTCTTTGACTTTCTTTCTTTGAACTATTTATCAAAAACCAAATATGTGCTAGACTCTGGGCTAAGTCAAGAGGAAATAAAAAATAAGGGAAACAAAAAGTGCAAAAGGCAAAAATATTGCAATAGGAGCCCCTATCCAGAAGGAACTTATATTCTGTGTGAAAAGCAATTTAAAAGAAATCTTAGCATTCTGATATGCTTCAATAGAGATATGCACTGAGTGTTCCGATAGATAAAACAGGAACTGCCCACCTAGCCTGGGAGTGGAGAGAATCCTGAGAAGTTGTCAGGGTAGGATACGAGAGGACATTAACTAGTTAGAGACAGATAAAGAGACATCAGAGGGTGTTCCCACAACTCCCTCATCTACACACTTGAAGCAGTCAGTCAGAGGGTGAAACAAGATAAAGCTGGATTGCTTAGAGCAAGAGAGTTTGAGGCAGTGGAGTCATGAGAGGTTAGAAAAGGTCAAATTATTGTAGATTATTGAGAAATAGCTGAAAATTTGCCCCAGACTTTTGGATACAACTCATTCATCCTTCACGTTTCTTGTAGATTTACCTTTTGGGTATTCAGTCTGATTCAGATGAAGTTCATTTCATCAGCTACTTTTAACTTCAAGCATTACTCTTCATTCATTGCCAGTTACAGGCATTTCTCTGGGAATTATCTGGTGGGGTGGGGGCAAAGATGAGAATGGCCTATCCAAATATTTCCTTATAGAGAACAAACTGATATTTCATGTGGTGCATAAGAATGTTGAAAGTCTCTTTAAAAGAAAATCTACAAAACCAAGTGGTTAAAGATTTACCTAGTTACAAATTCAAAGGCACCGTTAGGAAGTGCTTATTAACAGTTGTTCAAATTCTCATCATCCTAATAGTTGAAGTTTAGTAGCATGCTGTGATGTGGGCAGAAAATTTCATAAGATTCCTTCATGATTAATTATAAGCAAAGGGTAATCAAAGTACTGTCCCCTTTACTTTTAAGAAAAAATGTGATAACAAGACTCCTAAATATCTGAGAAGATTTACGTGCTTAAAATGGATTTCTTTTTTATAGCTGTGTTGAGTTCTCATTTTTTATTTTATATTGTTTTTTTTCTTCAGAGAGGAAATGATGTAACATTAAACCACGGTTGTTGACCTTGGATAGCTCATGGTACCTATATTTTTAAAATGTTATTTATAAATTATTTAAAAATAGACAACATTGGTAATTAACAGTGAGGATAGTGATTCTGGCAAACTGTAAGAGTGCAATACAGTGTATCACATATTTGTATAATTTATTTTAAAATCTATGTAAAGGGAAGTTAATATGATTACCTTAGAAGAAGAAATCATTAATGTAAACACACATTCACAAACAGCAGTTTATGGTATTTGTCTTGTTAATTGCAATGCACCTGTATATAATTCTGTATAGACCCTTGATCATTGTAATGTTTATGAATGGTGCTGTTTCCTCTCACTTTTTCATTACTGAATCTCCATAGACACAAACATATAGGCAAATGGTGACATCCGGCACCTATGACACTCATCTTCCATGCAAAATCAAGTTGATATTTCTCCATCTGAAAAACCAGAATGCAAAAATTTGACATCTTCAGAAAATGTATTATTCATTTTCCCTTCCAATCTTAAGCCCTTAGATCCTTACTTCCTCAGAAAGAAATAAAGACCAGTGATTTTCTAAGGTCTGACACTAACAGCCTTGCCTCTGTCGAAACTCCTCTTTTTTATCATCTCTCTCACACCTAAATAAGCTGAAAAAGCAGTTGAGGCAGACAATCAGACAAGACTTCATTCTCAATAGCAAAATTGCCCAGGAAATGAAAAAAAAGAAACCTCTGCTTAATAAATAACCCAGTAAACCAGCTATCTATGACATGAACAGAAGCAACTGAGCTGATACTTTTCTCCTTATTTTTGATGGTTGGCATCAATGATTCTAATGATTACTTTCTAATGTCTTTTCAGATTTCAAACCTTTACATATATGACACGGTGCTTCTGCTTGCTAACGCTTTTCATAAGAAGCTGGAGGACCGGAAGTGGCACAGCATGGCTAGTCTGTCATGTATCAGAAAGAACTCCAAGCCCTGGCAGGGAGGGCGCTCCATGCTGGAGACCATCAAGAAGGTAACTTCTAACTAGCATTTCTTTTTTCAAAATTCATCTGTTGGTTTGTTGTCGTTGTTGTTAATTTTATTTATTTATTGAAGTATAGTCGATTTTACAATGTTGTGCCAATCTCTGCTGTACAGCAAAATGACACAGTTATACACATATACACATTTCTTTCTTTAATAATCTTTTCCATTATGGTTTATCACAGGTTACTGAATATAGTTTCCTATGCCATACAGTTGTCTATCCATCCTATATATAATAGTTTACATCTGCTAATCCCAGATTCCTAATCCATCCCTCTCCCACATCTCTTCCCCCTTGGCAACCGTGTGTCTGACTAGCATTTCAGTCTTCCTAATTTGTATGCAAAGAGAAACAATAAGTCATTGATAAGATATATTTTAGGATTTTTTCTTCACTAATATTGCTGCCTATTCAGAGCACAAAATAGTGTAATGGATAAATTAAATATTAAAAAAAATTCAAGGGTTTCCCCAGTGGGTCAGTGGTTAAGAATCTGCCTAGGAATGTAGGGGACACAGGTTCACTCCGTAGTTCAGGAAGGTCCCACATGCCATGGGGCAGTTAAGCCTGTGTGCCACAACTACTTTACCTGTCCTTTAGAGTCCTTGAGCTGCAACTACTGAGCACACCACAACTAGAGAGTAACCCCTGCTCTCTGTAACTATAGAAAAAAACCTACACAGCAACGAAGACCCAGCACAGCCAAAAATAAATAAAATTGAAATAAACGTTTAAAAATTTCAAGGTCAGAAAATCACATGTCTGTGTGATTCATTTATTCATAAGGAAATTTTCTGCAGATTAAAAAATTAATCATTGAAATATTTTATTTCACCTTCATTGTGTCATTAGTGTCAGAGATGCTCAAATTATTCAGTATCTGTCACAAAGTACAGAAAGTCATTTTTTTTTTCTCTAACCATCATCCCCTGAAAAAAATAAACACTAGATCTAGGTGTTTTGCAGTTAGATGATACATGGTAAAACATTGGATGTGATCTTTAATTTGCCTTGCAATAATAATATGTCATAAACAGTCAATATTCTGGTGCGTTTGTGAGCTATTTGGGGGTACTTGATGGCATTCTTCTTCACTGTCAGTGTGGTATTTAGCCTGCCTGTGACCTGCTTTAGCTCAGCTACCCGCTCCATTCCCAGGAGGCAGTTTATGTTGCTTAGCTCCTCTCACAGTTATAAGCATCCAGCAGTTTATTAGCCTCTTTGTCATGTCATCCTTGCTGGCATTTTCCATTTGTCTCACACAGCTTCTCGGATTTAAAATGAAATGATTAATAAAACAAACAAATTTCCCCTGTACCCTTTACACAAAGGAGACAATCATTTGGAAGTTTATATTCTTCATTTTATGCATCCTTTTTCTTACTGCAAGCATTTGCCTTTTTTCCTGAAATAGTAAGAGAAATAGCTAGTCAAATGAAATATGAAGTGTTTAGAGATGCCAGAGAAAAATCTAAAAATTAACATTAAAAGGGAACTAGATGTACAAAAACCAGGAAGTGGAGGGAAAAATATGTTTCTTGTAGAAAAAACCCTGTATTTTCTACTTGGTGCTGTATCCTCTTTGCAGAAGAATCACTTTAATGAGAATTTAGGCGCTTATCAACTGAAGTGCTTAAGAATTAAATTCATTGAATACATTGGCAGAGGAGGATTTTTTAAGTGAAAAATGAATAAGTCAAATCTAAACTCAAGGTGTTGCCAAAATCCCCCAGCTCTATTTCTACGGAGAGTTGGCAGGTATGAATCCAAGGGAGGTTGTTGAACATGGTTCCGCTCCTGCCAATTTATTAATTCATGGCTTGGCTTGGATGCAGGAACCTGAATATATTCATTCTTCAGAAGCTGTCACACAAAGGCAGAATAATAGTTTGGGAGGTTGCTTAGGAGACACTTGTTTAGTGAAAGTATCTGTAGGAGGGAAGAAGAGACACTGTAATATGTAGGTATTTCTTATGGAGCAATTCAATATGTAACATGTTTCTGTTAGAAAATTTATAATCAAAACAATGATTTTATATGATAATTATGAAGTTTTGTTTGGGAGAATATTTGTACATTTTTTCCTCTAAACTTTCAAGCCAGTAGCATTTTTTAAAGGAATATATCTATATTCTATATCTAAAGGCTAAGTTTGAATGATATGTATGATAACAAAAGTTCTGTTTCCTTATTTTTTTTCTCACATTTTGAATTAGCCTTAAAAACAGAGTCATGTTTTTCCAATCATATTACTTTGCCTCACCTGAGTGTTTTGGTTATCCCATTTAGATATCCAGGCTGATGACACTTCACAAAACAAGATAATTTACTACTTGCACAGGACCTCCTGAAGAAAGCAGAGTGGGCCCATGCAGGCCCAGGATGGGTGGAGCAGAGTGCGTGAATGGGCGGGACAGTTGTAGTAGTTAAGGGACAAGCTAAGAATAGTTCCCATTTACTTGGGCTGGAGATTTTATAGGCTTAAATTTTCCAGGGGTTTCAAAGAAGGAGATCCATGATGGGCTTTCTTGATCAGCCTGTCCTTATGTAGGGCCTAATAAGAAAAGCAGCTTAAAAAGAAGTCAGCTGCTAAACATCACAGATGAGGTCAGGCTCTTTATTACAATGGAATATTCTAGTGAAAAAATTCTTAATTGCATTCAAGTAGCCACTGCATGCCTATAATCTGACCATGTGCTGTACACTTTACAAAGCCTGTGTACTAATGTGAGCAGTGCATTTTTCGTTACTCAGTCTTGTCCGACTCTGCAACCCTTTGGATTGTAGCCTGCCAGGCTCCTCTGTCCACGGGGTTTTTCAGGCAAGAATACTGGAGCAGTTTACGATTTCCTACTCTAGGGGATCTTCTGGACCCAAGGATCAAAAGACATTCTTTATTGCTGAGCCATTGGGGATTTCAAGTGCAAGGAGTACAAAGAATTAAAAGAGTGAATGTCTGCCCCTTAATTAATTGCCTTCTCATTATGTGGATGAGATAAAAAGAGTTAAAAAAAAACACTGCAGTTGACATGAGCACTGTAATGTTTAGTAAGAAGGAGGTGGTGGTTTCCAGGGAACTCTTGTGTTGCAGCTTTGTAATTTATTTTGTTCTTGTTGCTGTTCTGTCACTCGATTATGTCTGACTCTCTGAGACCCCATGGACTGCAGCACACCTGTCCTCCCTGTCCTCGCCATCTCCCGCATGTCCATTGAGTCAGTGATGCCATCACTATCTCATCTATCCCATCTTTTCTCTCAACTATCTCATCTTCTGTCGTCCCCTTCTCCTGCCTTCAATCTTTCCCAGTATCAGGGAATGAATCAGATCTTTGAATCAGGTGGCCAAATTATTGGAGTTTCAGCTTCAGCATCAGTCCTTCCGATGAACACTCGGAACTGATTTCCTTTAGGATGGACTGGTTGGATCTCCTTGCAGTCCAAGGGACTCTCAAGAGTCTTCTCCAGCACCACAGTTCAAAAGAATCAATTCTTCGGTGCTCAGCCTTCTTTATGTCCAACTCTCACATCCATACATAACTACTGGAAAAACCATAACTTTGACTATATGGACCTTTGTCAGCAAAGTAATGTCTCTACTTTTTAATATGCTGCCTAGGTTAGTCATAGCTTTTCTTCCAAGGAGCAGGCCTCTTTTAATTTCATGGCTGTAGTCCCCATCTGCAGCAATTTTGTGAATTGGTAGAGTGGGTGCCTCCATATTTATCTTCTTTTTTCAATAATAGATTAATTTTCAACTGATCATTTCTTTCAGAGAATATCAGCACCNTCAGCACCCCCAAGCCATTGTTATTTATATGGATTTTATAGATTATTTTTAAGAAAGTTATAATTTTTAAAATAATGAGCCTTTTATTCATAGACATGGTATCTATCTATATAGTTATCTTCTATAGCCCTCAGTAAAGATTTATAGTATTCTTCATATGTATTTTCATTGTTTTTATTGCTGAAATTTTACAGGGTTTTGAATATGCTCACCTGTGTGTATGTGTGTGTATGCACATACTATAACGAATTGGATATGTTTCCATTATATTTTTAAACTAGTCATCGTAGATGACAATAAACTGACCTGACCGACTTTTGATACATAACTCTGGATTCTTACTTCTTTCTTTGTAGCTTATTCCCTTATGCTTTTAAATACATATTGATATTATCTTCAAAAAACCCTCAGTACTTAATTCTAATACTTTCATTTTTTTAAAGCTTCGAAAAAATATTTTCTTGGGACATTTGGGAACGCAATCTACCAGGTACTCTTGGAGTCCTTCAGGCTTTGGAGCAGTAAACTTCCCTTCCTGCAAGTGAGGGAGCCAGGCCGTCTCTGTGTCAGAGACAATGATGCCAGGATTCTCCCCATGTAACAGAGCTGCAGATGAGGCTGGCCAGGCCTGGCACTGGCTGGCAGAGCCCTGTTGCGCAGGACATAGTATTTTCCAGCTCTCCTCTGATGCACTCTTCAGGGATTCCTCCTGGTTTTGTTTTTGGTTCACCAAACAACGTATGTTATTCTCAGCTCTTAGATAGAGGAAACCCCAAGC
Source organism: Redunca redunca (assembly GCA_006410935.1). NCBI lineage: Eukaryota > Metazoa > Chordata > Mammalia > Artiodactyla > Bovidae > Redunca > Redunca redunca. The sequence continues at coordinate 233,183 of SJYQ01000181.1, read as the reverse complement.
AGTGGTGTTACGGGTACACCCATGAGGCAGAGGCCTGACCTGGGGTCTGCACAAAAGTGTCTGTAGGTGGTTTTGCAGTATGGGCCAACAACAGAAAATAGAATGGCCAGTGAGCAGTTTCTAGAACAAAAACATGTGATTTGAGGAATAGATGTAAATATGGAAACCTGCAAAGCAAATTTTCGAGATTTTATTGACCTGGCTAAAGATGAAAATATTGCCATTGATACTGTTGAACCTCTGTACATACACTTACTTGGGAAAATAATTATTATTAGGGAGCCACTTTTAAATGTAAACTATGAACACTTAAAATCATTTGACAAAAATCCATACAGACAGCTCACCTGCCTCCCACTATAAGTTATCCTAACTTTGAACATGGCTGTCAACGAGATCTTTGACAGTTAACCTGACTCAGTCTTAGAACATCAGATTCAAGTAGGTCCATTCAGTGTGTTGAATATGAGAAACTGAATCCAGAAGACATTGGTCAGCTTATCACCATCCGTGTCATGATGATCAGGATGTCCTAGCTGATTCCAGAGACGTATGGGACCTCCTTCCAGTGTCCGGTGTGCACCCACACTGTCCTGGTAGAGATGGACCGGGTCAGGCCACTGAGCCTGCAGATGTGCCGGCTGCCCCACCACAGTGTGGTGCAGCCACACGGCTGCCTTGTGTTCTCTGACAAGCAGATGATCAGACTCCGAGAGTCTCCTGAAAATATGCTTGCAGGGCAGATGCCTCATGGTGACATCCTTTTGCTCACAATGATATTGTTGACAAGGTTCATCTTGGGGACAGAGTGAACATTACAAGCATCTATCCAGCTGTTCCTATTGAATCAATCCAGGAGTGAGTCATGTGAAGTCTGCTGACAGAACCCTCATTGGTATCATTCATTATCAGAAAACGGATGCAAAGTGTCTGCATGAAGGAGATAAAGAAGCAGAACAGAAACTTTCTCGGAGAGGCATGTGAAATTGCTTAAAAAACTTTCCAGAAAAACAAGCGTTTGTGAGAGATTTGCTTCAGCCTCAGGTCCAAGCAATTAAGAATAGAAAGATTTCAAAAAGGAAATCACTCCAGCTTTTCCGGGAAATAGGGAAGGGTTTTAGTCACACAGGAAGAGACAGATTTCATGCTGAGATCAACCTCCTGCTGTGTGGCAACCCTGGGGCCAGCAAGTCCCAGCTGCTGCAGTACGGGTACAGCCTGGTCCCCTGGGACCAGTGCACACCTAGGAAGGGTTTCAGCGATGTCGGCCTGACAGTGTATATAGTGAAAGACCCTGAGAGGGGACGGCTGGTACTGCAGACTGGTGCCCTTTTCCTGAGTGACAGTGGCATATGCTGTATTGATACTTAAGAAGATGAATCAAAGTACAAGACCAGTACTGTTCAAAGTCAGGGAACAGCTGACTCTCCTCACCTAAAAGCTTGAGGTTACTTGCCCGCTCAAGGCAGGAACATGTATCCTGGAAGTAGCAAATTCTACTGAGTCTCAGTGTGTATGTTAGTTGTTCAGTTGTATCCAACAGAGAAGCTGGCCAGACTTCTCTGTCCCTGGGATTCTCCAGGCAGGAATACTGAAGTGGGTGGACATTCCCTCCTCCAGCAGATCTTCCCAACCCAGGGATCCAACCCAGATCTCCTGTACTGCAGGCAGATTTTTTTACCATCTGAGCCACCAAGGGAAGCCCATTGACTCTCAGTGTAATGCTATAAATAAATAAATTAATAAAACACATATTTGGAAATATCCAGTGATAACATACGTTATTATCAAAGTTCAGTTTTATCTTCCTTGTGTTAGACCTCAGGTTAGAGCCTGTGGCAGGCATCTGGCTCTCTACCGCATGACTCTACCACCAGAGCAGGAAGCAAGCAGGAGAAGAGTGCATGGATGCAGCCATGCTGGAGGGCCATGCTTCACAGCACTGGATGCCGAGGTTGGCTCAGGAAGCCAGTCAGGCTGTCACTGAAGCTCCACGAGTGGAGGGATGGTTTTCACATATCCTCAACAGCAGAAATCATCAAAATGGCTTAGCTGAAGCCCATGCCAAAGTATGATTTTCAAATAAAGTTGAAGTAAAGAATAGAGAGGCTATTAGCAGTATGCTGTTAACCCCTAGACTGGTATTGTGGACATATCTATTGTTACTAGAGAAATGAGCGCCATCCGTCCTAAATGGAAAGAAGAGTTAGCTGAAGCACTGAGAAAAAAAAAATTTTTTATCTAAGAATAAAACACCAGGCCAAAAATACTCATAACTTTTGGAAGATGTTGGGGGACAGTCTGACACAGCAAATACCAAAGATATTATATTTGACAAAGCATGGTGTGCCTTGGCTGATGACGGTTTTTTGATGGTGATTGAAAAAGCTGCTTGCTTGCTCTGGAGCTCTGGTGAGCAGTGCAGTGTGTTCAGCTCCGCTGCACTTGGTCACTGCCCTTGCAGCCATATATTTGTGGTAGAGGGGCCAACAGAAAGATATTCTTAGTCTCTGTTTGGTTTCATAAAATTTTTCTAGCCTGGGTTCAGTTTTTCTAGGTAAAATGTGTTTTCTTTTTTGTTGTTTTTTCCCCCACATTTTGTAATAAGTAAAAACATGGTTCCAATTTACAATATATACAGTCGAGATAATTTTCTTAAAGTGTCTTTTGTTAGCAACAGGACTTTGAATCTATATAGAGAGCGGGATATCGATCTTTTTTGAAGATGGCATCCTGGGTCATAGTTTTTGTGTTTAACTTCCTAATAGCAATCATCCATGTGCTTGGGATTTTTATAATATGAAATAAGGCTTAGACAGAGTCATTTTCCCTGTTAAAGCACTCACTGTAGTTCCTCAGAGGCTTGTTCTCATGGCTACTATAAAATCAGAATTAAATGATAGGAAATGATTATGTTCTAGGTTAATTTCTGCCATTTTATCCTAAGATATAAAGCTTTTCCCCAAATAAATGATAGAATTAAAAAAGTAACAATAAAAGAAAACTTTTATTGGCTAATTACTTTAGTTTCCAGTTCCAAACTTGTATAATTTTGGTGATAAACACCATTTTGGTTTAATAAAAATGCTACAGTGTTCCGCTGTTAAATATATCAAGGGCATAATTTCAAAAGAGATTTTTTAGATTGTGTAAAGACTGTATCCTCTTTTTATACTTAAAACTTTTATTAGTAACTCATGCAATTCTAGAATAGCAAGATAAAATAAACTTAATCTAACGGACATGACTGAAGTGACTTGGCAGCAGCAGCAGCAACCTATTTTCTGCAATTTTAAGGTAGAGAAGACTGAGTCTCAGGAAAAAAATAAATGAATTATTAAGGGCTGGTTACACAGCAAATCAGTTTTAAATATCAAGATTTCTGGTTTCCTGTTTTATGTTCTAGGTGCCATACAATTTATCTGTTTTGTCATTCTTGGAAGTAGTGTCTGTTTACTATAAATCAAAATTATTGAATCTTCCCAGTTGGCACAGTGGTAAAGAATTCCCCTGCCAATGCAGGAGGCACAGGACATGCAAGTCTGATCACTGGGTTAGGAAGATTCCTTGAAGTAGGAATTGGCAACCCACTCCAGTATGCTTGCCTGGAAAATTCCATGGACAGAGGAGCTTGGAGGGCTACCATACAGGGATTTGCAAAGAGTCGGACACGACTGAGCACAAGCTCAGCAAAGAAAATACACGCACCCATACCAAGAATCAGGGGTGGAGGCACCATGTGCTGATATTACATAAACAATACTTTATTTTTGATATGGCCTTTTCAAATTCCCTGAAGTTGGTGTGTACATTGATGAGTCTGTAAAAGACTATTCCAAAACCCTTGACTGCATTTTTTAACAACTCTTTGGGTGAAAAGCTTATTTTCACATGTATGCATTCTTTATTATAAGATGCTACATTTAAATGTATATTTTGGTAACGAGTTTTCAGACTGTGTAATTTAAGTTTGTTGATGTTACTTACCCTACAGCAAGCTTTCAAACATTTTAAACAAAATAAGTAAAGCAAATACAAGCAGGACTGCTCTGGAAGAGAGTGGGAGAGAGGCTCCAGATGGACTCCCACCACGATCAGTTCTCAGAACCACAGTCTGAAAATCAGTTCCCTGGAATATTTAGAAGTCAGTTTAATCTGTTATCCATATAGCTGTACTGTCTTTCTTACAGGTTGTGGAATAGCATTACACCCATGCAACGTGGGTGTGTTATTTTTATTTACAGACTTGCTCTATTATTAAATGGCATTTTCTATTTTTTTCTTACTGACTGTTAATTTTGTAACAGTTTCCAAGAATACACTTTGTGCATTCATACATTCATCATTCTTTTAGCAGATATTTATCAAATGCCTGTAACATGGACTCTATTGTTCAGTGCTTTTGTGTGATTTCCCAAAAAGCTATTTAGAACCTAGTTGTGAATAATGGCTAATAAGTATACACAAAGGTATACTCTAAGGTGAGAGATAATAAAGAGCCTCAAATGCGGTAAAAATAGAATTCTATGGAATCTTAGCAAAGTCCACTATGTATGACGCAAATTGGATCCGTGCTTCACGGCTCAGGTATTCCCTTTAGGGAGGACATGCAGCTGAGTTCATCTAGGACCTCCCTGGGCAGAGGGGTTCTGCTCTACTCCTTTTCTGGAAGAGCATGTGCACATTGGCTGGTCGTTGCAGAACTAGGAAAGTCTGAGTGCCTGGCCTCCATCTGGCCATCTGGGTTATATGAAGAGATACTGCACCCACAGTCTGGCTCATGGGATCACCTGAGCTGCTGTAGAAGTTGTGCTGCCCTTAAACCTTTCTCTCTGTCCATTCCCCCCTGTCACATTCCCTTGCATATACTTTCCATAGGAGCACTTCAAGGAACCCGTCTAGACACCAGCAAATCGCCGTCTCAGAGCTGTTTCCTGAGGAACCTGACCCCAAACCAAGAAAAAAATTAGAAAAAATGGTATGGCACTGGTAGCTTCTTAACTTGAAAATCAGTCCATGGTGTTGTGAAGAGTCAGACAGGACTTAGTAACTAAAGAACAATGAATGTAAAGTTATGGAGAGGCACATATTTTGGGTGGTAGAAGCACTGTAGCTGACATATCTATTGCAATAAATCACATAGACACAGACACAGATTGATTAATTTACCTGAGTGCACAGAACACGTAGAGTAGTTGAGACTGGAAAAAGATTGAGGAAAGGAATTAATGTTGTAGGTAAATGAAAGATCTTAATGAATTTGAGGGCATAGATAAGTGACAGAATCAGAGCTGAGTTTTAGAAAGAATATGCTTACATCTTTTGTTTAATTAAAGAACAAACTAAGAAAACCATTACACTCAAAATATGTGATTACATATAAAAGCACTGACATTTTGCATGTATTCGATACAAGTAAGCCTAACAAGATTTGATAGATCCTTAAATCAAATATTTCCACATTGGTTTAATTGATCAATTTTCTACTAAATCCTCTGTGGTAGTTATTTTCAGAACCTAATGTGGGAAAATAGAATGTATCAACATATGTGTCTGTATCTCAGATCTTTTAGTATCAACTTGATCTGTGTTGATACATATTATCCTAAAAGAGATACACTGATACATATTGATATCTAAAAGAGTATTCTCTAAAATGGCAAAAATATTAAAAATAATTCTTATATGGTAATATAGTCATTCAAATATTTATTGAGTACCTTTTGCTGTACTGTGAAATCACAGAAAAAGGAAGAAAAATAGAAATATCAAAAATAATTATAAGTGTGATCTGTTCGACAAAAGGGGAAATGCCAACTGTTCTGGAAGTATGTGACTGGAGGACCTACTTAGCCATAAAAGTGATAGATAAGCGGAAACGTTTATGATGAATAGGCATTATCCAGAAAAGGAAAGAGGAGAGTAGTGCATATATTGCAGGGTTATAGAGGAGAATATCTGATGCACGAGCAATATAATATAAGTAGGTTTGGAGGCAAAAAGAGTTTGGCATATTTAAGCATCTGAGAAAAGACTGAGGGGGCTGGAATAGAAACACAACAGGAACATGGCTCTTCATTAGCTAAAACAGATAGACAGGGGAAAGATTATGAAAGGTTTAAGTAAAGTTCTTAAGCTTTATTTGATGCGCCCTGTTTGGTAGAGGGTCAGATCTGAAGTTGCTGGAGCAGAAGCCCTGAAGTCTGGGTCCGAGATGACTCCTTTCCCTTTAAGTCAGTGTTCTCCCCTCCCACAGCTCTGGGATCCCTGACCCACGGAGCAGCAGGGGCCCATGTGGGCTCTCAGAGCACTGTGGGGCATGGGTTACAGGAGGCTGGCTGTAGACAGAGATCCAGGCTACCTCTGATGTGACACCTGTGTGAGTGCCAACAAAGGCTGCCCCCTCCCTGCCTGGATACAGCCCCAGGTCTGAGTCTCCTCTGTGTTCCAGTGCTTAGCTCTTTCCTCAGTCACGGCAGTCTTCAATCCAGTGCAGAACTGAGTCATGAAATAAGCAATGTTGGAACATTCGATAGGCTCAGGCTGGGGCATGTGCTAGGTCGGTAGCAGAAAACTGGGCAGCCGCTAGTAGTCTCACACTGCCCTCTCTGCCCTGCCTTGGGAGCAAGCCAAAGCATGCACACTCTTCACAGGCTCAGTCCAGGCTGCCTATAGCCCTCCTCCTCAGCAGCCCTCCACCCAGCGGGCAGGTCTGCCCTTTGTCAGACCCCAGGCCTGGGGAGCCCAATATGTGATGTAAATTGCTTACGCCCCAGGGAGGATGTCTGCCCTTGTGATCTCTTTTCCTTTGAGTCCCTTCCCAGGGTCACAGGTCCTAATCTGATTGTTTCTCTTCTCTTCCTACCTGATTAAATGTGAATTCTTTCTTACTGCCTTGGTTTTATGAGTCTGTCTGCCATTTTCCAGTTAGTTTTCAGTAAGAGTAGTTCCACGTGTAAATATATTTTTGATGTGCTCCAAAGTAAGTCTTTCTTACTTCTTCGGTATTTTGTCTTACTTCAGTATTGTCTTACTCCTTTGTCCTGATTGATCTCCCCTTGTTGATTTTTAAAATTTGTATATTTAGAGTAACATAAATATATTATTTGCTTTCTATGTTAAGCACTGTGTACCGTTTAAAATTATAAACCTGAAAGAGAAAGAGAGAGAATTGGAAGAAAAGTTATGACCAACCTAGATAGCATATTCAAAAGCGGAGACATTACTCTGCCGACTAAGGTCTGTCTAGTCAAGGCTCTGGTTTTTCCTGTGGCCATGTATGGATGTGAGTGTTGGACTGCGAAGAAGGCTGAGCGCCGAAGAATTGATGCTTTGAACTGTGGTGTTGGAGAAGACTCTTGAGAGTCCCTTGGACTGCAAGGA
>SJYQ01000181.1:211092-225010 GCA_006410935.1 Redunca redunca | reverse complement strand
CTAGCATGTGAGATGAGTGCAATTGTGCAGTAGTTTGAGCATTCTTTGGCATTGCCTTTCTTTGGGATTGGAATGAAAACTGACCTTTTCCAGTCCTGCGGCCACTGCTGAGTTTTCTAAATTTGCTGGCATATTGAGTGCAGCACTTTCACAGCATCATCTTTCAGGATTTGAAATAGCTCTACTGGAATTCCATCACCTCCACTAGCTTTGCTCATAGTGATGCTTTCTAAGGCCCATTTGACTTCACATTCCAGGATGTCTGGCTCTAGATGAATGATCACACCATCGTGATTATCTGGGTCGTGAAGATCTTTTTTGTACAGTTCTTCTGTGTATTCTTGCCACCTCTTCTTAATATTTTCTGCTTCTGTTAGGTCCATACCATTTCTCTTAATATTTTCTGCTTCTGTTAGGTCCATACCATTTCTGTCCTTTATCAAGTCCATCTTTGCATGAAATATTCCCTTGGTATCTCTAATTTTCTTGAAGAGATCTCTAGTCTTTCCCATTCTGTTGTTTTCCTCTATTTCTTTGCATTGATCGCTGAAGAAGGCTTTCTTATCTCTTCTTGCTATTCTTTGGAACTCTGCATTCAGATGCTTATTTCTTTCCTTTTCTTCTTTGCTTTTCCCTTCTTGTCTTTTCTCAGCTATTAGTAAGGCCTCCCCAGACAGCCAGTTTGCTTTTTTGCATTTCTTTTCTATGGGGATCATCTTGATCCCTGTCTCCTGTACAGTGTCATGAACCTCACTCCATATTTCATCAGGCACTCTATCTATCAGATCTAGGCCCTTAAATCTATTTCTCACTTCCACTGTATAATCATAAGGGATTTGATTTAGGTATCATACCTGAATGGTCTAGTGGTTTTCCCTACTTTCTTCAATTTGAGTCTGAATTTGGAATAAGGAGTTCATGATGTGAGCCCCAGTCAGCTCCTGGTCTTGTTTTTGTTGACTGTATAGAACTTCTCCATCTTTGGCTGCAGAGAATATAATCAATCTGATTTCAGTGTTGACCATCTGGTGATGTCCATGTGTAGAGTCTTCTCTTGTGTTGTTGGAAGAGGGTGTTTGCTATGACCAGTGCATTATCTTGGCAAAACTCTATTAGTCTTTGCCCTGCTTCATTCTGCATTCCAAGGCCAAATTTGCCTGTTACTTCAGGTGTTTCTTGACTTCCTACTTTTGCATTCCAGTCCCCTATAATGAAAAGGACATCTTTTTTGGGTGTTAGTTCTAAAAGGTCTTGTAGGTCTTCATAAAACCGTTCAACTTCAGCTTCTTCAGCGTTACTGGTTGGGGCATAGACTTGGATTACTGTGATATTGAATGATTTGCCTTGGAAACGAACAGAGATCATTCTGTCATTTTTGAGATTGCATCCAAGTACTGCATTTCGGACTCTTTTGTTGACCATGATGGCTATTCCATTTCTTCTCTGTGATGTAAGCAGTATGACCAGTATGACTATTTCCTGCTCAGTTTGCTTCAAGTTTCTATTATGAAGGAATACTTGAGGGTATATATATATGCTTATAAGCATGAATATATATGCTTAGTCACTTAGTCTTGTCCGTCTCTTGGTGACCCTTTGGATTGTAGCTTGCGAGACCCTTCTGTCCAAGGAATTCTCTAGGCAAGAACACTGGAGTGGGTTGCCTTTTCCTTCTCCAGGATATCTTCCCAGACCAGGGGTTGATCCTGGAACTTCTGCATTGCCAGCGAATTCTTTACCCACTGAGCCATCAGAAGTGGTAAATGAATATATCTATATCTATATACACATATACATATGCATAAATGTTATATGGCAACTCAACTTTTCCAAACCATTTTGTACAATATTTAAGTTTTATTATTTATTTACTTTTTGGCATATTGTATTCTAGTACTTAAATATAAATTCTGTCTCTTTTCTGAGTATAAAATACAACATTTTCTTTCTCTCAGGGGTTTTTCCTTACTGAAACTAACTGAAGAAACGTGAGGGCATCAGGACACACTGCTGAGTCTGGTATCTCCCAGTGTATTCATTGCCTTGCTGGGCCAGTTTATTTACCAGGGTGTCTAGTTATCAAGCATGTCTGCAGGTTCTAAGGAACCTAGGAATATGTATAAGGAAATTAGACAAGTGTCATAAATATTTGATGTTTTCTATGACCTTCCAAAAGTATCTCTCAGTTACTTTCCAGTTTCAAAAATAGGAATAAACCCTTCAGCCTCATGAAGAGAGTGAAATAAATACTTACTAGATTTTTTTCTTTTTTCCAACTTATCCTATCCATAAGGGAACATCTAACTTAAGGCTTTTCAAGAACTGATTATCCAGTGGTAAATTATTCCCAACCTTTGATCTACTCTTTCCTCTTCTCTTCTGCTTTTTACATTTGATGCACACTGGTATTTCTATATAATGTGTATGATGAAATCCAAACTGATTTTACTTGATATTTTTCAAAAGGTTTACTCTGGAGGCAGTTATTACTGTCAGTTTAATGGACATTTAAAAATTATCTATATGCGTTATTCATACTATTAATGTCCCATTAGCTCATTTTGTTTAGAATCAGCTGTATCAAGAGATTAAAAGACTGCAACTATGCATGCACAAAGATAATGACTGCTCATTACCACCTGGCCAGCACACATTTTTACCAGTGCTCTAATTTCAACGTTGATCTGGGGATAGATGAAAAAAAAGAAACTCAGAAACATGAGAATATTCTTAGGCAACCAAATAGAAGAGAGTTCAAGTCTGAGTCAGTTAAGCAGGGGCTTCAGTTAAAGGGTTTATTTGCTTCAAATATTAACCTCTCAAACATCCTTTATGCTACATGAAGGAAAGTTTTACTGATTATACATGCTAACAGCTCATTAAGAATATAAGATAAAGCAGGTAAATTATGAAGTAAAAAAAAGTTAGAAAAGATAAGTGGAGGCTATAGTAAATTAAATGTGGGTTCACTGATTTATGAAATTTTGTAATGTGTGCAATATGCACTAAAGTGGCCTATATCGCTCAGTACCTGCTATGAACCAGAGAAGAGACTTGCCCAGAATGGCTTTAAGTATTGATGGGGAATAATAACAATATAATGCCAGGCAGTCTGGTTACCCAAAGTTTAGAATTTTCAGGAGGATAGCATTTAGGCAATGTAGCAATCATATTGATATGTATATTGATACCCTCCTTTTCCTGGAAAAAAAGTGCTGTCAGAAATGTAAGATTCTGATATAATTGGAAATATTACTGAAGTAGATGTGTGATTGAAAGCATAAAAAGCACTTATAAAAAGATTTCTGAATACCAGTAGTTTGAATTACATTTAGTAATACAAGCTATATTCATCAATCAAATTCCTACAGTATTTCTCATGTGGAGATATTTATGATAATCAGATCCACTGTCCTTAAACCCCAGTCTTTAAAACCTTAAGTGATAATTGGGCTCCTTGAACTATTAGTACTGAGTGAATAACAGTATCAGATTCCCTTATCAGAAGAGGATAGTTTACCCATATCAAAGATAAAGGCAATCAAGAGATACTGACAAAGGAGAGAGAGCTCATTTGAAATTCTGCATGGCTCCGCAAGTCCTTTCTTCCCACATCGGACATACATGTATGTTCTGTGTCCAAAAAAAGGCTTTGAAAGCCTATGTCACACAATAGGGAGCATTTACATTATGAAATATCTCTGTTTTTGCCCTAGAAAGTATAAAGCTTTAGGACATTTTCCAAGGAGCCATAAACCATTAGTCCATAGTTCGGAGTTTGTTTACTATAATAATTCTTTATACTGGAACATCTTGCTCTAAGGGCTTTTGTAGATAAGACATTTCTTCCTAGTAAATATTACTCATCCCTTTACCTGGAGTTGCAGTTGACAAGGGCGTTAGACTCATTTACCTCCTTTTATCGCCCCCACTGGGCTGCTCCATGAACACATACACAAATACACATATCAAAAAGAGGGTGGACAGAACCTAGACGATCTGCTTTAACTCTTTACTCCCCAAATACTAGTCAAAGAAATATGTGCTGTGCTTAGTTGCTCACTTGTTTCCAACTCTTTGTTAACCCATGGACTGTAGAACACCAGGCACCTCTGTCCATGGGGATTCTCCAGGCAAGAATACTGGAGTGGGTTGCCATGCAATGAAATATAACTGAGTCAAAATAAAAAAAGCATTTTCCAAAGCTATGTTAATCTCCAAGCATATCAGTTTTGCAATCCTTATAAACTTTAGTTGAAAGATAAACAAGAGCATGATTATAATTTCTAGAGGAATTATAAATCAAAAAATTAAATAATCATGGAGATAATCATGATGATCATACTAATTAAGCTCTCATAATTTATCAAACATACTTCTATATTATTTACATAATAATCTTCTCAGATATGTACTATTATTTTGCATTTAACTGATGTAGAAATTGGGACATAGAGAAATTAAAATGGCTTAGCCAGGTTTATACAGCTAGTAGACTCCACTTCGTTGATAAATCCAGGAATTCAGCTCGGTTCAGTTCAGTCACTCAGTCATGTCCGACTCTTTGAGACCCTATGGAATGCAGCAGGACACGCCTCCCTGTCCATCTCCAATTCCCAGAGTTTACTCAGACTCATGTCCATTGAGTCAGTGACGCCATCCAACCATCTCATCCTCTGTCATCCCCTTGTCCTCATGACTTCAATCTTTTCCAGCATCAGGGTCTTTTCAAATGAGTCAGTTCTTCGCATCAGGTGGCCAAAGTATTGCAGTTTCAGCTTCAGCATCATTCCTTCCAATGAATATTCAAGACTGATTTCCTTTAGGGTGAACTGGTTGGATCTCCTTGCAGTCCAAGGGACTCTTAAGAGTCTTCTCCAATACCGCAGTTCAAAAGCATTAATTCTTTGGGACTCAGCTTTCTTTATAGTCCAACTCTCATATCCATACATGACTACTGGAAAAACCATAGCTTTGACTAGACGGACCTTTGTTGGCAAAGTAATGTCTGCTTTTTTAATTTGCTGTCTAGGTTGGTCATAACTTTTCTTCCAGGGAGCAAGAGTCTTTTAATTTCATGGCTCCAGTCACCATTTGCAGTGATTTTGGAGCTCAAAAAAATAAAATCTCTCACTGTTCCCACAGTTTCTGCATCTATTTGCCATGAAGTGATGAAACCAGATGCCATGATGTTAGTTTTCTGAATATTGAGTTTTAAGCCAACTTTTTCACTCTTCTCTTTCACTTTCATCAAGAGGCTCCATAGTTCTTCACTTTCTGCCATAAGGGTGGTGTCATCTGCATATCTAAGGTTATTATATTTCTCCTGGCAATCTTGATTCCAGCATGTGCTTCATTCAGCCCAGCATTTCTCATGATGTACTCTGCATATAAGTTAAATAAGCAGGGTGACAGTATACAGCCCTCAGGTACTCCTTTCTCTATTTGGAACCAGTATGTTGTTCCATGTTCAATTCTAACTGTTGCTTCCAGACCTGCATACATGCTTCTCAGGAGGCAGGTTAGGTGGGTTTGTTATTGCCATCTTTTGAAGAATTTTCATAGTTTGTTCTGATTCAGAGTCAAAGGCTTTGGTATAGCCAATAGAGCAGAAATAGATGTTTTTCTGGAACTCTCTTGCTTTTTCGATGATCCAGCAGTTGTTGGCAATTTGATCCTGGGTCCCTCTGCCTTTTCTAAATCCAGCTTGAATATCTGGAAGTTCACAGTTCATGTACTTTTGAAGCCTGGCTTTGAGAATTTTGAGCATTACTTTGCTAGTGTGTGAGATGAGTGCAATTGTGCAGCAGTTTGAGCATTCTTTGGCATTTCCTTTCTTTTGGATTGGAATGAAAACTGACCTTTTCCAGTCCTGTGGACACTGCTGAGTTTTCCAAATTTGCTGGCATATTGAGTGTAGCACTTTCACAGCATCATCTTTTAGGATTTGAAATATGGCTTCAAAATTTGACAATCAAGAAATCTGACTTCAAAATTCATGCTGTTGACTGTTTAATCACATATGAGAAGAGCACAGGTAATTCAAATTTATAAATTTTTGATAATAAAACTGGATAATAAGAGAGAAGCTATTCAAAAATAACAGTGAAGAGTCAGTTTTATTGATTATTCATATTGGAAAAAATGAAATTGATTAAATATTGAAATGAATGAATGAGGAATAATTTGTTTGAATGGCTGCTGTGGGCTCAGTGTCATGTGATGGGCTCCAAGACACAGATGGAGCAGGAAATATAGCAGACAGTATAAAACCTGCCAAACAGACTAGAAGTTGAGTTAGAGATTATGGCAAATGAGATATTTTTTGGTACCAACATTACAGAGGTCAAAACGAAGCAGATCAAAGGCAAACAGAATTTTGCCAAGAGAACACACTGGTCATAGCAAACACCCTCTTCCAACAACACAAGAGACTACACATGGACATCACCAGATGGTCAACACCGAAATCAGATTGATTATATTCTTTGCAGCCAAAGATGGAGAAGCTCTATACTGTCAACAAAATCAAGACCAGGAGCTGACTGTGGCTCAGATCATGAACTCCTTATTGCCAAATTGAGAGTTATACAGTGGAAGTGGCAAATAGATTCAAGGGATAAGATCTGATAGAGTACCTGAAGAACTGTGGATGGAGGTTCGTGACATTGTACAGGAGGCAGTGATCAAGACCATCCCAAGAAAAAGAAATGCAGAAAGGCAAAATTGTTGTGTGAGGAGGCCTTACAATTATCCGAGAAAAGAAAAGGAGTGAAGGCAAAGGAGAAAAGGAAGATATACCCATTTGAATGCAGAGTTCCAAAGAATAGCAAGGAGAGTTAAGAAAGCCTTCCTCAGTGATCAATGCAAAGAAATAGAGGAAAACAATAAAATGGGAAAGACTACAGATCTCTTCAAGAAAATTAGAGATACCAAGGGAATATTTCATGCAAATGTGGGCACAATAAAGGACAGAAATTGCGTGGATCTAACAGAAGCAGGAGATATTAAGAAGAGGGGGAAAGAATACACAGAAGAACTATACAAAAAAGATCTTCTTGACGCAGATAACCACGGTTGTATGATCACTCACCTAGAGCCAGACATCCTGGAATGCAAAGTCAAGTGGGCCTTAGGAAGCAACACCATGAACAAAGCTAGTAGAAGTGATGGAATTCCAGTTGAGCTATTTCAAATTATAAAAGATGATGCTGAGAAAGTGCTGCACTCAACATGCCAGCAAATTTGGAAAACTCAGCAGTGGCCATAGAACTGGAAAAGATCAGTTTTCACTCCAGTCCCAAAGAAAGGCAATGCCAAAGGATGTTTAAACTACTGCACAATTGTGCTCATATCACATGCTAGCAAAGTAATGATCAAAATTCTCCAAGCCAGGCTTTAACAGGACGTGACTTGTGAACTTCCAGATGTTCAAGCTGGATTTAGAAAAGGCAGAGGAAGCAGGTATCAAATTTCCAACATCCGTCGGATCATCAAAAAAGCAAGAGAGTTCCAGAGAAACATCTGCTTTATTGACTATGCCAAAGCCTTTGACAGTGTGGGTCACAATAAACTGTGAAAATTCTTAAAGAGATTAGAATACCAGACCACCTGACCTGCCTCCTGAAAAAACTGTAGGCAGGTCAGGAAGCAACAGTTAGAGAACAACCTGGTTCTAAATAGGGAAAGGAGTACCTCAGGGCTATATATTGTCACCCCGCTTATGTAACTTATATTCAGATACATCATGAGAAATGCTGGACTGGATGAAACAGACGCTAGAATCAAGATTGTTGGGGGAAATATCAATAACCTCAGGTATGCTGATGATACCATCCTTATGGTAGTAAGCAAAGAAGAACTAAAGAGCCTATTGATGAAAGTAAAAGAGAAGAATAAAAAAATTGGCTTAACACTCAATATTCAGAAAACTAAGATCATGGCATCTGGTTTCATCACTTCATAGCAAATAGATGCAGAAACTGTGGGTACAGTGAGAGATTTTATTTTGGGGGGCTCCAAACTCACTGCAGATGGTGACTACAGCCATGAAATTAAAAGATACTTGCTCCTTGGAAGAAAAGTTATGACCGACCTGCTGCTGCTGCTGTTAAGTCGCTTTAGTCTTGTTCGACTCTGTGTGACTGCATAGATGGCAGCCCACTAGGCTCTGCCATCCCTGGGATTCTCCAGGCAAGAACTCTGGAATGGATTGTCATTTCCTTCTCCAATGCATGAAAGTGAAAAGTGAAAGTGCAGTCACTCAGTAGTGACCCCATGGAATGCAGCCCACCAGGCTCCTCCGTCCATGGGATTTTCCAGGCAAGAGTACTGGAGTGGGTTGCCGTTGCCTTCTCCATGACCAACCTAGATAGCATATAAAAGAAGCAGAGACATTACTTTGCCAACAAAGGTCCATCTAGTCAAAGCTATGGTTTAGTCATATATGGATGTGAGAGTTGGACTATAAAGAAAGCTGAGCACTGAGAAACTGATGCTTTTGAACTGTGATGTTGGAGGAGATTCTTGAGAGTCCCTTGGACTGGAAGGTGATCCAACCAGTCTATCCTAAAGGAAATCAGTCCTGAATATTCATTGGAAGGACTGATACTGAAGCTGAAATTGCAATACTTTCACCACCTGGTGTGAAGAACTGACTCATTTGAAAAGACCCTGATGCTGGGAAGGATTGAAATCAGGAGGACAAGGGGACGACAAAGGATGAGATGGTTGGATGGCATCACTGACTCAATGGACATGAGTTTGAATAAGCTCTGGGAGTTGGTGATGGACAGGGAAGCCTGGCGTGCTGCATTCCATAGGGTCACAAAGAGTGGGACATGACTGAGCAAATGAAGTGATTACATAGGTGAAAATTGAAGCAATTTACAAACTGTAATAATTTGTCCAAATATATATGGTTATCAGACCAAAATCTAAGTTAGAAATAGTTTAGAGGTGACTCAGAATGTTATATTCACTTGTAAAATCCTAAATAATGTGAAGGCTGATAAACTCAACTGAGAAAAGAATGATAAACAAGAAAGAGAAGTCTGACCTACATTGCCATCTGTTGGAAAAGTGAACATCTGTTATGTTCAATGAAAGATGAAGCTTGAAAATTCCCAGTGAATTACAATAGCTAGAACTATTGTTTAAGAGAAAAAACAGTGTTCAAGACTAATTTAGATTTTTTTTAACTTGAAAAAAGATATTTAAAGGAGAAAATGCAAAACTCCAAAAGTTGGAAACCATGGCTTTGAAGATTTCCAGTGTAATTCTAGTTCAAATTAGAATGGAATTGTGCTGGAGAAAGAATATTGTCAAAACTTGTTTCTGGAGTAGATTCTAAGCTCTCTGGAAGTATCTTGTATTTTGACTAATGGATCCATGCATGTTCAATATATGTTGGCACAAATCCTAGCCTGGAATTTAGTATCAATGCAAACATGTCATTATGAGTACAAATTTGAGTCTTTGGGTCAGAATTTCCTTTTCAGTAGATTGGATGGGATTGGATTAAGTGATACTTAAGGTTGCTTGCAAAGGTCCGTCTAGTCAAGGCTATGGTTTTTCCAGTGGTCATATATGGATGTGAGAGTTGGACTGTGAAGAAAGCTGAGCACCGAAGAATTGATGCTTTTGAACTGTGGTGTTGGAGAAGACTCTTGAGAGTCCCTTGGACTGCAAGGAGACCCAACCAGTCCATTCTGAAGGAGATCAGCCCTGCGATTTCTTTGGAAGGAATGATGCAAAAGCTGAAACTCCTGTACTCTGGCCACCTCATGTGAAGAGTTGACTCATTGGAAAAGACTCTGATGCTGGGAGGGATTGGGGGCAGGAGGAGAAGGGACGACAGAGGATTTAATGGCTGGATGACATCACTGACTCGATGGACGTGAGTCTGAGTGAACTCCGGGAGTTGGTGATAGACAGGGAGGCCTGGCGTGCTGCGATTCATGGGGTCGCAAAGAGTCGGACACGACTGAGCGACTGAACTGAACTGACTGAAGGTTGCTTTCAATTGCACTCCCATTAATGCTTTGTATCTATTAAAGAATAGCCTGTTAATAATTGCATGCTTGAGAAAATATTTATTTTATGGATGAAAATCATGTTCCTATGACATCCTCTTTCTATTATTTTACATCTTCAAAATCTTACATGAGTTTGTTCTCTCTTAGGGTGGAGTCAGTGGATTGACTGGAGAGCTAGAATTTGGAGAAAATGGAGGCAATCCCAATGTCCATTTTGAAATTCTTGGAACCAACTATGGAGAAGAGCTTGGCCGAGGTGTTCGCAAAGTAAGACCAGACACACTGATGAATCTGCTTTTTCCTATAGTGATATGGTTATGTTGGAGGGTTTTCCATGCATTATAGTCACAGTACACATTAAAGTCTATATTATAGTTTGAGAGAAATGAAGAGGCGAGAGAATTAGAGGACCTTACATACTCACTAGAAGTATTAAGCAATAAATTTTTTCTGTGCCTTAAAATAAAGGGAAAGAATAAGCCTGTTGTTGCCTAGGGAACTAGCATAATCTTCTATCCACTATAATAATTTTATACAGTAGTGAATTTAGTATTTACATAATGCCTAGCTGCTTGGTTTTTAGCTTGTAAGATACACAAAATCAGAATAAGAGCTTTGATAAATTTCATATAATAAATAAAAGGGATAGTCTACAAAAAGTGACATTACAGTATCTCACTATCTATGTCATGTAATAAGTAGAAAGAAAATGGTTTGCAGGAAATGAACTCTTTTATATACTTCAGATCACATGTAAGAAGTTGAGTGCCTATAAAGGATCTTTCATGAATTGCTGGGACAGTAACTTTCTCAACAAGAGATGTAAAAACCCCTGGAGAAATGATTTTTCTATAGTTTCAATATGCCATTTTTAGATTTTTTGGTAGGGAAAAACTTAAGGTAATTGAATGTGGAAACAGAAATTCATAGCTATAAATCTCTAACTGCATTGACAGTAAGTTCTTCAGTAGGTGTTTCTTTCCAGTGCTGAGGTATAGGATACAGAAAATTTAGACAAATTGAAATTTAGAGTTATTCTAATTAGCAATAAAAAACCTTTTTTGTAAATTTATGCTAGAGAAGTTGAAACTGTCTTAATGTGTTTTTATTTGATTTATAATGAAGCATAGCAAACATATATTAATAGACAACTGCATAAAGCACAAGGATAGTTTATTGAATTATTATAAATGAAACAACCACTACTATGGTAAAGAAATAGAACATATCAAGCATCCTAAAAGCTTCGTTATATTATTTCTATGTCTTTTCTCAGTGGTATCACCATTAGTCTGAATTTTATGATATTCATTTCTTTGCCTTTTGAATATAATTTTATCATCTAAGGGTACATCCTTAAATATTCAGTTTTCCAGTATTCAATTTATGAATGAACACATTTTTCATATATTCTTTTTTCTTTTTGTATTCTTCATTTGGTGTTATGTATTCTTGTTGTTACCAATAGTTATTGCTTATTCATTTCTATTGCTGTGTCATCTTCCATTGTATACATGTGTCGTGATCTTCTGTAGCCTGCCTCTATTCCATGTATGTGTCATAGTCTACTGTTTCCACTTTCAGGCTGTCATAAGTAATGATGTTATGAAGATTCTTAGACATGCATCTTGGCTATATAATATTGTACTTGTGTGTGTGTTTCTATAGGATTTGCATCCAGAAGTAGAGTTGCTGCAACACAAGGAAACATAATCTCAAACCTACTTTCCTACATATTTACCAATTCACATACCTCCAGTAGTGCTTCTAATTCACATAGCACCAAATGTTGGTTTTGTTAGATTTCAAATTTTTATCAGGTTATTCAGTGTATGATGATATATCTTTTTGTTTCAACTTGAATTTCCCTGATTATAAAAAGATTCTGCATCTTTCATTTTTCATGTTTTGTTTTGTTTTGTTGCGTTAATTGCTTGTTCAAGTCCTTTGGCCATTTTCTATTGGGTTATCTTTGTTTATATAATTGAGTCTAAGATGCTGGGAGGGATTGGGGGCAGGAGGAGAAGGGGACCACAGAGGATGAGATGGCTGGATGGCATCACCGACTTGATGGACGTGAGTTTGAGTGAACTCCGGGAGTTGATGATGGACAGGGAGGTCTGGCATGCTGTGATTCATGGGGTCGCAAAGAGTTGGATACGACTGATCGACTGAACTGAAGAGCTGTATGCATAGTTTGAATATTAATCTTGTGTTATTTATATTGCAAATCGTTTCTTCTCCTTGTATTTAATTTTCATTAGATACAGTACCTTTAAATTTAGTAGAATTATGAAGTTTCTCTCTTGTGATTATTGCTGTTTAGTCTTACTCAAGAAATCATTCCATACTACTATTATGCTCAATTATACTGTGAAGTATTTACAATTCTATCTTTTAAATTGAAGTGTTTTGTCTACCTGGAATTTTTTGTAGCTTTTTAAAAAGTGTTTATTTTTTAAAATTATTTTCTTCTTCTTGCCACTATTTTAATTTTTTGTTTTTTTTGGTTGTGCTGCAGAGCATGTGGGATTTTAGTGCCTCAGTCAGTTCAATTCAGTTGCTCAGTCATGTCTGACTCTTTGTGACCCCGTGGACTGCAACATGCCAGGCTCCCCTGTCCTTCACCGTCTCCCGGAGCTTGCTCAAACTCATGTCTACTGAGTAGGTCATGCCATCCAACCATCTCGTCCTCTGTTATCCCCTTTTCCTCCTGCCTTCAACCTTTACCAGCATCAGGGTCTTTTCTAATGAGTTAGCTCTTTGCATCAGATGGCCGAAGTGTTGGAGCTTTAGCTTCAGTGTCAATCCTTCCAGTGAACATTCAGGACTGACTTCCTTAGGGATTAACTAACTAGGGATCAAACCTATGCCCCTTGCACTGGAAGCACAGAGTTTTAACCACTAGGTCTCCAGGGAATTCCCTGCAAATTCTTTTTTTTTAATACATGGGAGAAGAAAAAAAATACACATTTACTTTTTAATATAGTATCTTGTTTACTTTTATAGAAATTTAACTTAAATACAATAAAATGAACAAATGTTAAGTCCACAAAGCTGTCAGTGATTAAATTCACCAGTATGATCACTACTCTCAAGTTATATACTTTTTTCATTATCCTAAAAGTCCCATCATTCTTCTTACACACATAGTTTACCTGGTTTTAGTGTTCATATAAATGGATATTATAGTAATATGTATCTTATTTCTCTCAACATATTTTAGGTACATTCTTATTTGTATGTCAGTAATTTTTTATTTTTTCATTTTTATGGCTGAGTGGTATGAAAGTAATATAGTATCTTTTAAAACCCCATTTTCTGTTGGATATATGGGATATATGGGATATATGGGAATGGCACTGATATTTTATATTGATTTTATATCCAACATTCTTGCTCCACTCTTTAATTCTGATAATTTGTCTGTAAATTCTTAGTTCTTTGCGTATCATCTGTGATAATGATTTTGTCTCTTCCTTTCTAATTTTAATATTTTTTAATTTCTATTTGCCTAGTACACTGACTAGGTCCTCTAGGACAATGGTGAATGAAAGTATTAAATAACAGTAATAAGCATCCTTGATTATTATCAATATCAGAGAAAAAGATGCAAACTTTACACTACTAAATATAAAGTTTCTCTTTTTCTTTCATTAACTTTGATCAGATATAAGCAACTTCATGTATTCCTGGGATAAATGTGATTTTTATATTTTTACAAACATAATTTCATCAATGTTTCCATATTTATATGTATATATTTATTTACTACCACTTGCTTAAGGTTTTTACATTGATGTTCTTGACTAAAGTTACCTGAAATTTTCTCTGTTGTAATTTGATACTAATGTTAAGTTAACTTCAGGAAATGTGGTAGA